>OX155954.1:38680397-38682897 GCA_944548615.1 Micropterix aruncella
AATAAATCTGATGGTATTGTTGTGTATGCCAAGAGTGAGGTTAATGCAACTGCACATGAATTGAACATCGAGGAAGCAACAGGCTTATGCATACAATTTAGCAATTTCAACATCTTTGCCCTTTACAGATCGCCATCCAGGCAAAATACTACTGGCTTTTTGAACTCGCTATACACGACGATACATGATTACATAGCTTCCAATATTCATACGCAAAACTACATCTTGGCAGGTGATATTAACATATCAACTATGGGACACAAACACTCTCAATCAGATGATTATGAAACGATTTTATCAGAGCTAGGATTTTTGTCAACTATAAATATTGCAACGAGAGAGACAGACCAGGTTAAAACATGTTTGGACCACATTTACGTTCGTTCAACGTACAAACCGACCTCAGCCGTTATAAATACGTCAATAACCGACCACTACTGTACATTATTGGGACTGGAAGGTAGACGTCAAGAAAAACAGCGACAAAACTCAGAAGTGAAAATCATAGACTATCATAAATTATTATTAGACTTGAATTCTGAAACTTGGACGAGCATATATAAAACAGTAGATGCAAACAATGCACTTGACAATTTTGTTCATATATTTAGAGATCACATAAACAATAACACCTACGTTAAACAGGTTAAGAGAAAATACAAACGACTTAAACCATGGATAACAGACGGACTGATAAATTGTATCAGGAAACGCGACAAACTTCACCAACAGACACGCAGATTTCCACAGAACGAAGTACTATACACATATTACAAGAAATACAGAAAAATATGCACCGACATCTTAAGAAGGTCAAAAGAGACATATTATCGACAGAAAATAGAACAAAACAATTACAACCCTAAAACAGTATGGTCAGTAGTGAAAGAACTTAGCAACGTAGAGCAAAACAGGACATCGATTGGCGAAATAAATTTGAATGGCGTAAAGTACACTGACAAAACTGTCATAGCGAATACGGTTAACAGTTACTTTGTGAACGTGGGAAAGAGACTAGCGATGAAGTTTAAATTAGATAAATTGACTGCACCGGATGCAATGGGATCTAACACAACGCTAAAGACAGCACAAAAATTTCGACTCTCGAAACTAACAGAGTTGGACGTATTGACACTAATCAAGGAACTGAAGACTGACACAGCAAGTGGTCCCGATCATATAAGTGCAAAAATGTTGAAAATTGCAGCTAAGGAAATCGCACCACCACTTGTGCATATCTTCAATTGCAGTATCGAACATGGTTTATTCCCAAATCACCTTAAGGAAGCCAATGTGTTGCCGCTCTTCAAAGGGGGTAATAAAACGGAATTGACAAACTACAGACCAATATCTCTACTTAACTCACTTAGCAAAATTATAGAACGACACGTAAAGAAACAACTGACTGACTACCTGGAAACCAATTCACTACTATCGGCAGGACAATACGGCTTTAGGTCAAACATGGGCACCCAAGACGCTATATTAAAAGTGACAAAATTTATTTCAAAAAATGTTGACAGTAACCGAAAATGCCTTGGAGTGTTCCTTGATTTGGCCAAAGCCTTTGACACAGTACATCACATAAAACTATTAGACAAACTACGGCAGATTGGTATACGAGACATAGAACTGGACTGGTTCCGAAGTTATATTACAGGACGAACACAACGAGTGAAACTAAATGACACAATAATAAGTAACTGGATGAATATTGACTACGGCGTTCCTCAAGGGAGTACATTAGGACCAATATTGTTTTTGATTTACATAGATGACCTTTGTAGGCAGGAAATACCAGGTGTTATTGCATCTTTTGCCGATGACACAGTGCTTTTGTTTGAGAGTAGCACCTGGGAGTCTGTATTTGTAAAGGCAAAGAAAGGACTCAATCAGACACATGACTGGCTAAATGAACATCTACTGACGCTTAACATAGAAAAAACGAAATACATGACCTTTAGCATAGATGGGCGGAATCAACCGGGACTAGAAAAACATCTACTATTACACAACTGTGATGGGACAAACTGCATGTGCCAACCGCTGGAACGCACGTCATGTATAAAATACTTAGGTATCCTGATAGACGGCTTCCTGAGATGGCATAAGCAAGTTGACCAGACTGCGACACGACTTAGAAAACTAATTTACATATTTAAAAATATTAGAAATATACTTAGCCCATCTATGCTTAAAACGACTTACTACGCACTAGCGCAATCAATCATTACATACGGACAGATAGGATGGGGTGGAGCGGCTAAATCAATCCTTGACCCGGCAATAAAGGCCCAGAAAGCCCTTATTAGGGTTATTAATAGAAGACCGCTCCGTTTCCCATCCGACCAATTATTCATAGACTTCAACGTAATGGACATTCGACAGTTGTACATAAGAGCGGTCTTGATGTACTTCCAGAGGAATGACAGGACTGCGACTATTAAACTTCGGGACCACGGACATGACACTAGAAATCGATACAGACAACGGGAGTTAA
>OX155954.1:38687897-38883397 GCA_944548615.1 Micropterix aruncella
GTTAAAATAATAAGATTCCAGAGCAAATGAAAAGCCTTGGAGAGGACCAATTTAAAAAGATAACTGTAAATAATTTGGTAAGAAACCCAATTTATGGTATAAGGGAGTTTGAAATTTCTCAGTTTATTTTCCATGTTGATGATTAGTAAAATTTGCAAAGTTTTAAAAATAATGGTATTATGACAACTAACATTCTAATTCTCATATAATTTATAACATATCTAATCATTTAAATAATATACGAAGGCATATTGCTGGATTGATAATAAAATTAATTTACTTTGATTATTCTACATAGAATTTGCATTTATATTTTAATATATTGTTCTCCCTGACTTTTAAATCACATTAATATATTTTGATTATTTTTGTGTAGGTAATATTGAATATAATATTACAGCCATGACTTCTATCATGATAGTTATGTATAATAATTAAATTTTTAGCATTTCATTTTGTGACGCATGTAGGAATGTTTATCTACTGGAGTAGTTGATTGTACTGTAAGTCTCACTGAGTTTTTTAAAGTCATTAATCTCATATACTGGAGGGGAGAGGCGCTAGTGTTAAGTTTTTTGCCCTGGATCGGAAAAATCGTACAAGTCGAGGCTGTACTGAAATTTCGATTGGAATGGACATAATTAGACACTTCCGAAGAGATGGCACCGCTGGACGAGGAGGACAAACCGCTTCGGTCTGCGCGGCTGCCCCTCCTCCCCACTCCTGTTTCCACTTTACCATTTACCACTGCCGTCGTGCGTTGGCGTCGGTGTCGCTTTTCCTCGCGACGGACTTGCACCTGGCAGTTGTTAATTGGAACCGTTGATTCATTATAATTGTCAGTAATTGGAACTGCGCTCAACCAAATTATATTATAAACTGAAACTGGCGTTCGCGAAGCAGAAATATGCAAAAGATGAGGGTTGATTTTTACCCATGGCCATATTGATGTAAAGTTTTTTTAATGTTTCTTTTAATTTCACCTTGAAGCTAATGCATAATTAAGAATATTTGTGTTTTCCAATCCATATTCACGTCGTCCGAATTCTGTGTGAAATACAAACATCCGCCATTTATAGCGCGATCTTTTTTACAGTTCCATGTCTCGAGGTTTACCGTAAATCAAAATGATCGCAACTTGCCATCTGTTGCGTAAAAAATCAAAATCGAAGCTGAATCATTCTCTCTCCTCTCGATTAGAAAATCCCTAGAATAGCTCAGAAAGAAATATTATAGGTAGTTGATATTTGGGAGCTAATGGGCCAAGTGTAGTTAGGCCATTATGACCCATTTGTTAGGGTCGGCCCAACTCACAGGTCAGCACATCGTAGAAGTGCAGGCCCGGGTATAACTCTGTGCCTGCAGGCCAGTTCCCCAGGAAATCACTCTTCGGGCGCTCCTGGACGGTTTGGGCACCGTGCGGCGTCAACCAATCGACTGTGCATTCCGACTGTGCATAACCAGGGGTGTCTGAAAACGGCTTTGTTTCCTATAGAGCAGGGGGGGGTTGTTAACATTACGGCAACCGTTTTTGAAACGACCAGTTAGGCCACCGTATCCCTAGTGGTAGGGGAGCAATAGACACTGTGGTCCGCGATATATTCGGTAAGTACCAAATCACCGCTACGTAAGGGAGAGGACCGCGCAAGCGACCTCGAACCCGTAACCAGTCGGGAGGCCGGAGAAATAAGTCTGAAACTGGTAGTAAAAGCGCTAGGTCGTCAGCTGGTTTCAAAACCAGTGTCTCGCGGTAAGGCGTTGGATTCTTACGGGCCAGTGGCGTAACTAGACCTTCCGTTTCGTTCAAAAGTCTTCTACGCTCACCTCACGGGAGACAGAACGATCAATAAACTTGCTAGGGTAACGGGTTCGTCCTTTGTGGTTGGCACATTCAAGTTAAATTACTTAAAATGATTAATATAATCACAACTATCCAGTTAATTTTCCCTTAATAACTACATTACTGAAAATGTTAGACGAATCCAAGTGTAGGAATGCCTACCTACTGGAGTAGAACTAAATTGCAAACTATTGCATTGTATTGTATTAGTCGACTTGCTTATTAGTCGTGATTTGACTCGAGCTATAGCTATGCCGTATTCCTACATGCCTCTTTTCTGCGAAGATACTTTGTTAGCGCCATACTCTGAGAACACGGCGAACGTTTGTCGTGCGGTTTTCTTCCAACGCTTGCGCTTGTTATAAGCGTCCTACGTGTGTGTACCCATAAAATCTGTGCTTGTCGGGCCAGTATGTCTTGCTACGAAAATTACATTGTGAGCACAATCACAAGCACGCATTGCGAGCGGCGGAGTGAATACGGGCATTTTTTTTTGTTTATTTGCTCAACCCTGTATTACTAAAGGTTGCTATGTAATAACAACGTTTAAAATGTATAAAAAAGATTTTTAAACTTATACACCAGGTAGTAGAGTAAATCTATGTTGCAAAAGGTGATGTAGAAGATTTTATTATTTTATATCGTGTATATAGATCCAACTGAGAAACTATCAAAAATGGTAACACGAGATGTTTTCTTTTGTTTCTCGGTCATAACTTCTATACAATGCATCCTAGCCAAAAGTTACCTAACAGCAAATTAAAGAAAATGAAATTTTGGGTCTAATGAGTGCCAACACTTAATAATTAGGTTAAGCGATATAGTAGAAAACCATGTCCAAAAACTGGCGCAGGCGTCAGCACGGCACAGTGCGGCCGCGAATGCGCCAAAAAAAAAAAAAACAATACATAAATAAAATATTTTTATGAACTCAAACCTTATTATATACACTAAAAAATACAAAATAATACAAGAATAAAAGAATATTGAATCATTTCAGCTTTCAGTCATATAATTATCAGCACGCGGGCGAAGTCGTTGAATTTCAGAGAAAAATTGAGATTTTGTGTCGAAATTTTGCATTATTTTTCTAGATTTTTATTGCTTCAATAAGTCCATTGCACGCTATGCTTCCACAAATAGCTTAGCTAGCTTCAGTCACCAGTTTCACGCCTCTCTTCACAGCCTGTATAGTAATATGACAGAGACATTTTCCAATATAGATATTTGTATTTTTATTTATAATTTTGTCCCATATTTCACTGTTACTGTATTTTGAGGTGAATGGTACCTCAAATATTTTTCCTGTTGTCCAGTCAATCAAATCATATTATTCGTATTCCCGTATTTGCACGATGGTTTCGTTTTTATGCTGAACCATTTTGGCGCATACACATTTATCACGAACGTAGCAAGATCGACCAAATTTTACATGGAAACTGTGTGGCCATATACTGTCTCAAAACTCTGTTTGCACAGGTTGAAAAACGAGAGTGTGCTAGCTTTCCTGGTTGCTCTCAAGCCGACACTATACCTTGTTTATCAGCTTGCCAAATTTCCAAGGGATATTTTTGATCAGTGCATAACATTTTTGCATCAATCTCAGGTAACACGGTCTCAATTTTCTCAAATTTCACAACGGGTGAGTCTTCAAAGTTGTAACATCTTGCCGATGCCTTTTATCGTTATAGTTACTAAAATTAGTAAACCCTATTATAAAAAAAAATAATGAACTAAAAAGATGAACCCGTTAAATTTTCTTTGCATTCAGGAATGCCCTTTTAACCCATCGACTACGGCTGGCTCCCAAAATGGTCAGTATATGGCTCATATATAAGCCATCATCAGTTAAAGGAACAAGCCATATCAATTACATAGAAACCTTACATGAGAACAATTTACAAGAAGCGGAAATAAACAGGCATGGCAGAAAACGTTATGTTCACTGAAAATTACACTAAACATGTTATCTGCTAGCTTTCGAAGTCAATTTCTAAAAAAACTAACTTATTTATTAAAACAATAATCTGCCGTATGACATTATACTCGGTGCAACAATATGAACCTGGGGTCCAGTTCTTGAAAAAAAAAAATTACATGCACAATTTAAATTCAGTGAAAACAAAAAGGTCATGGGCAAATGCTCATATCGGCCGTGTTCAATTTTAATTTTAATAATATTTCTTTTATTGATATGATTATTAGTGATACTTATGCATTGTATATATATTATTAAATTAATAAAAAAAATAGCACCATATTTTTTTCGAGAATTACCCCCCCTGCGCCCACTTCAAGTTCCCACCTAAATAGACGACGTAGAATAAATAATCCTACTAATATTATAAACGCGAAAATTTGTATGTATGTATGGATGTTTGTTACTCTTTTACGCAAAAACTACCGAATGGATTTTGATGAAACTTTACAATAATATAGCTTACACATCAGAATAATACATAGGCTATAATTTATAAAGATATATGTTTTTTTATCATCATTATCACAATTTTCTATTACCACGCGGGTGAAACCGCTGGGCGCAGATAGTAGAATAATAAAAAGGTCGACAGAGGCGCCTGCGTTTTTGCCAGCAGAGTCGAGTCATTCATTACCACCAATGTAATAACAATGCCTCCTTGCTGATTCAATACGCATTTTCCTGAAATCTAGCCAACAGGTTGATCTGGCATATTGGGCCGTCCAGTTACACTTGTTAAACGCTATTAGTTTCACTTTTATATGTACCGAGTATATATCCTCTCTTGTTCCATTGGGCTCGATTGTGTTTCTTCGTAAACTAATATAGAAAAATAGTCAATGCGATTGAGACAGGTTAGTGTGTTAGAGCGAAATGCAAAATGAACGATCGTATCTATTCCCGCACAAAAAATACCTTTCACAAATAAAATAATCTAAATTATCTTTCAAATTTATGACCCTATTATGTAGATTTATTTAATTTATTATTATTGTTTTTTTTATTGCTGTTGGTGGGTCTTTATTATTTTTATTCATTTTTAATTCGATTAAATTCAAAATTATATTATAACTATTAACATGCACATTTTATGTATAATTGACTATTTCAATTTGATAATCCTCTTACTATTTCAATTTGATTTTTTGACTATTTATTATAATTCCTTTTTCCTTCCATAATTATTTCAATTTGATTATTTCACTATTCATTGCAATTTCTTTTTATTATTTACCTTTTTCGTGTTATTGAAATTAATTTTATTGTTTTATGATAGGTATTTTACAAATATTATTTGCAGACTGACAGACGCATTGACATATCAATGTGTTTAGAGTATTGATTAATTTCTACATACATTGTTTATTGCCTTAAGTTAATTCCTAATATTATTAGATACTATTTTTTTTCTTTTAACAATTTGAAGTATGCACAAGCCGCTATTTTCTTGGTACGCTTGCCTTAGTACGGGCCTAGGCCTATTTAGGCAGCGTTGATCTAAAGAAGGACTGGGCTACGGTACTCTCTTTTTTGCTACTATTTACAACGGATCCTCTAATGATAATATGTAATGTACTGTAGTTTAAAAAAATGCGCATTTCTTTAAATAAATAAATAAAAATAAAATAAATAAGTCATTTCGCCCGTTTTTCACATTATGCTAAGACATTTCGCCCGGTTTTACATTATGCCACTTTATGTTCGGTTGGTACTTTCATGTTGGAAAAGTTACATTCATTCATCTCATATTGTGCTCTAACGTATTGGCCTGTCTCGCTCGCAGTAACTAATTCCGATTTTATTCGACAAAGAAATGCAATCGGGCCCATGTTAATAAAGTTAGTTTTTGTTTTTATTGTCATATTTCACAGCGGGCGGGTTTATTATCATGCGTCAATCTGTTACAGCTAATGTTTATTCTTTAAATGTACAATTAGGTGTGCTCGATATCGGAAGCCGCGATTGCATTCCGCACATAAGTAACTCTTCAATTTCCTATGTACAACATTCAAATGCATTTTCCACGACCCCCTCCACGAAAACGTACGAGCGCATTCCTCACATGAATATCTCCTCATTTGACGATGTACGGCGTCCAAATGGCTTTTCAAGGTACCTCGGTCAGTGAAAGCGCTGTCGCATTCCTCACACGTATACTTCTTAATTTTTCTATGAAGATCGTCCACGTGTCTCTTCAAATGTCCTCGCTGGGAGAACGATCGATGGCATTCTTCACAAGTGAAATCCTTAATTTCTCTGTGAGCATAATTCACATGCAACCTTAAATCCACTGGCCGTATAAAAGCACGGTCACATTCCTCACAGACATATTTCTTCATTTTCATATGAACCGAGACCAAATGTCTCGTTAAATCTGATTTCTTCTTGAAAGCTCGATCGCAATCGCCACATATAAAATTCTTATATTTCAGGTGGTTGCCAACGATGTGTTGATGTAAGTGACCCCTTTGAGAAAATGTGTTGTCGCAGTCCGGACAATCAAGCGATTTGATACACTCAGCACTGTCGCTACTTCCAGATGGACCACCGTCGATTGGCTCTGCCTTAGCGTCGTAGAATTTAACCGCATTGGCATCGCTTGAAGGAATATTCAAATCTGAGTCGTTGGAGTCAACGACCTCCTCTTTAATGACCACATTCTTATCAATCGTCACAGGCGCTTCTTTGAAATCTACCACAATTCGCGCGCTCATCGTTGTTGGAAAAGAACGCTCCTTTTTTTGTGACAACTCCACGCAGCTTGGTTGCTGGCGATTTATGCCAATATGGAAGTGTTATTCGTTTTTCTTCGTCGATATTGTAAGTTTCTTGTTGATTGGAGGATGACTATGATTATTAATTCACAGCTTAAAGCTTTAAAATTGCATAAGAGGCGATTGTCGACAAATGCAGTCAGCTGCAGTCAAGCAGAGCTTGCGAGCAAATTTAACAACTGTCACTGGCCGATGAATTTATTGTTGCCAGTAGGTACTAGTCATATTTGGTGACATTCGTTTAGTTGAAGTCTTATTCGTAACAACTCCTATCCTAAATATAAAACGAATACTAAATATAACAAGCACGGAATAAAACATTATTATCCCCACTTCTGTATAGGTACCTTATTAATAGTGGACCTTATTGTCGCAATTTATTTTTATAATTCACGGTAGGGAGTCCTATGACGGCATGGGCATTGACACTCACATAAAAAAAATATACTTACAAATGAATTTTATCTATGGTCACAGAGTTTTGATATTTGTCTCTAAGCTGTCAATCCAAAAGTCGTGTTTTTCATTTTAAAAATGTGCTTTATTGTGATTTCATATCATAAAACGCAGAGCTAACAATGTGTTGATTTAAATGAAATGAAAAATACCTTCATTGTACTAACAAAAATAATTACATTGGTAAAGAAAACTTAAATTCTATTTTGACTTAGTACAAACGGCGGGCTTATCGTTTAGCGATTTCTTACATCCAACCGTGTTAAATGACCCCTTTGAGAAAATGCCTTGTCTCAGTTCTGAGAAACAATTGATTTGATACTTCCAACACTGTCGCTGCTTCCAAATGCACTACCTTCTATTGGCTCTGGCTTAGCGTCGTAGAATTCCGCCGCATTGGCATCGCTCGAAGGAATATTTGAATCTGAGTCGTTGGAATCAATGACCTCGTCTTTAATGGTCACATTCTCATAATAATATACAAAGATAATACAGCAAGTTACGAAAACCACTCTACCTTCTTTTATATTAAGCCTACCTTAGTACAGGCGAGGCCTAGTTAGGATGGCTTTGTATTTAAAAATATGTGTAACTTTATAGATTTAATAAAGAATTTTGAATGTGAAGGTTTCATCTTTACAGGCGCTTTTCTGTAATCTTCCATAATTCGCTTACTCATCGTTGTTGGAAGATAAAGCTTTACTTGAATAACAAACGATTATAAATGAAGTTAGCTATGCGAGCGAGTTTGACAGCTCTTTTCAGGAATGCTTAGCTTTTTATTTGTTGCCAGTAGTTGTTGTTGTTATTCGCCGAGGAGTTTTTCTCCTGGCAACCACACGTAGGCGAAGGAAGTCTCGACATATTTGTTAGTTCTTACTCACAAAGAAATCTCTTGCATAGTCTCTCCTCTTACATTTTCTTGACAATGTAGATGTGACTTGTCTCGATCTTTTTAGTATTGTAAATATACTTTAGTACACATTTTTAGAACTTAAGAATTATGTACAAAAATATTTTTACCATTCAATCAATAACAGAAAATCAATAGATCGTATAGTTCAGTGGCAACGTCACCTAACTTGTTCTAAGTCACCTAATTTTGATAACGGTAAAATTAGGAGTGGAAAATGAAACGAATGTCAGCGATTAAAGTTAAATCAGAATTACAAAATTATTTAAAATAAAATAGTCGAATTGCAAGAGTACAAATTATAAGAGGAATTATCAAAGGTAAATACAAACAGATTAATCAGAGGAACTACTCAACAAACTTAGCAAAATGTATGCATATGATTCATCTCCGGTCACGTTTAAAGTGGCTGCTAGTACGCCAAAGTAGAAATATAGATATACTTGCTCTTCACTATCGTATACTCTTACAATCAAAACCATCATAGCCATGAGTTTTTCGAACCATTGAGTTTCCACGGTCTCTTATTTCGGCCAGCCTCTGAAGATGTACTCAAAATTCCTTGTCACAATAATAATGTCTACTCCTATTCTTTCTGTGTCTATAGTACAAGATTCTGGAACGATCTCCCAGCAAATATACAAAAAGTACCTTTCTAAAAAACATTCAAGCTTCACTTCAAAAAATTGACTCTTTTCTAAGAAGTAACCAGTTTTTACCCTTCTTTCTCCTTCATCTTCCAATTTTCTCTACTCAGACATTCTTAGTTTTAAATATTGTAGTTTGTGTTTTATGCAGACACACTTATTTGTTTTATAATCTTATTTCCATAATGAAAACTTGTACCTACGTACCACTGCAATGTGATTAGTTAAGTTGCAAGATATTGCTAGGTGACAATAAGCTCACCCTTTTGTATGTCAATTTGTAAGTGCAAATGAAGAGTTTATTATTATTATTATATTTGGGACAATTTGTTTGATATAAATGTAAAGGTTATTCTTAACAAATCATATCCTAAACATAACAAATCACTGAACAAACCCTCATTATCCCTAATCCATATCCTTTTCAGATTCGGCTTTAGCAACGCTAATTATTGTAAATTACGGTACCAAGTATTATGGGATTGGCGGTGACAAAATGCATTACTTTTATTAATTTTTAAGGAATTTTGTCTGTGGTCTCAAAGCTTCTATATTTTTCTCTAATCCCCTTCTACACGTGAGCCATGTTGAGCCACATCGTTAAGGTGGAAGCGAGTCGGGGAAATGTATGGGAAAGAGGGAGAGAGACATAGGTAATAGCACATATTTTGGTCATTATTTGGAAATAATAACAATTAGACACGGCCTAATGAGATACACTCATCTATAGATTTGAATTTAAGAACGCTGGAAACGCTTTAAAAACAGGTATTACATATGAAATATATAAAATGTATCTTCGTTGTTTTGGCTGTTTTTTTAATTTAGGTATTTGGAATGCGTATCTTCTGCGCAAAGTAGTTTTTAGTTGAACTTTTTAATCAGTGGCGGATACATATGTATACCTAGGTAGCATGTTAGCCTATGCATGTGACTTGATAATTTGTTATTACAGCCATAGCTCAAGACGTCCGCGGCTGGTTGAAATGAGGGTAATTCAATATTTTAAAGCGTACATAACAGCACGGGCGATTTGACTGCGATACAGTATCCGGATAACCTTCATAACACATGGCAGAGAGGGCAGTAAAATCCAGCTCGCCGTGTTTATTTGACTGCGTAGTAGGTAGGTGGGCCAGGGCGGGCGGCGCGCCCGGCGGCAGGCATCCCGCGCTCCCATATACGCAGTGCAATCAAGGAGATGAAAGATAAACATGGCAACAGAAGACGATCGGAAACGACAGTAAAATAAGAATGCGAGGCGCTTTTTGGCCCCGCGGAGCGGCAATAAAAGAAATTGGGCGAAAGCCGAAACGCTGCTTCGGCCTCTGGGTCAACCCCCTGCATATCTGGGCTGTTGACCGACATCGTGGGTCGCGCTAAAGCGATCATTCCAACTGTCTCTACATTCATTAGGTTATTTATCAGTCGGGATACACATGAATATATCCACTGATTTTACGCCAAGATGAGTCCAGACCATGCTGCTTCTAGGTTTTTTAGGTAGCTCTTTTAACTGGTGGACCTAACGGGGGAGTTAATAGGCCCTTGCTGAGTTGGCCACGAAGATCCATTCTGTTCAGGGTTAGTCACACTCACGGGTCAACACCTATCCAACGGCCTCCACGCATGAAGTGCTGGCCTGGGTAGGACTCTGGCCTTATGGTTAGTTTCCCCTGGGAATCAACCTTCTGGCGCTCCTGGACGGTCTGCGCACCGTGGGACGTAAACCAATCGACTGTGCAGTTTGACTAACAGTCGGGGGAGTCTGGAAGCAGTACTGTTTCCTATAGAGCGGGGGTGGATGCGGACCTTACGGCGACTGCTCTTGAAACGACCATCGGCTACCCGATCCTGGGTGAACAGTCGGGCAAAGGACGCTGTGGTCCGCGATAGATTCGGTATGCACCGTTTCACCGCTTCGTAAGGGAGAGGACCGCGCAAGCGACCTCGAACTCGTAACCAATCGAGAGACTGGAGTAATCTGGTCGCAATTGGAAGCAAGGGCGTGAGTGTAAGCCCGCCGGGTAACACTCCTGGCTATCTCGCGGTTAAGGCGTTGGCCCCTTACGGGTTTGTGGTGGAGCTAGACGGTGGACTGTTTTGTCCAAGTCTTCTGCGCTCACTCCAGGGAGATAGAACGACTAATCGTTAAAACTTCCTGAGGTGACGGGTTCGCCCGTTGTAGTTGACAACTCTATTTGTTAAATTATAATCTTATTTAGAACTTTACCAGACTATGTTTAACTATCAACCAATATCATATCCGAGCGAATAAGTACACTTATATAAAAAAAAAAACGAAAAATAATATAATCAAATCGAAACGAAATTCTCAGTTAAAACACCAATCAATGAAAAAGAATAATGAAGTAGCATTTAAAAAAAAAAGTATTTAAAGAAGAAAAATACATGCAAAAATATGCATAGGTGAAATAACAAATAATACCAATAAAAATCGAATTGACCAATAAAAGTCACGTGTATTCAAGTAATAATGCTAAAATTATAATAGGAATTGTCTGGTGGATTAATGTATAGGTAGGTACATGAAAAGACAAATATTTTATAAAATGTAAATTATATTTCTCCTCTTACATCAGGTGCTTTTAAGGCTGTTTTTAAAAATACACATTTTTTAAATGTACATGTAAAAATATGCAAATATACACCGGTATTTATAAAATAATGTTAATGACTAGATGAAGAAAAGTAGCAACGACTAAGTGAAGGAACCCCTACAACTAGATCTGTCGACTACAACGGGCAAACCCGTCACCTCAGGAAGCTTTAACGATTTTTTTTCGTTTTGCGTTCACCTCACGGGTAACCGTGAGGTGAACGCGGAATACTTAGGACAAAACAGTTCACCGTCAAGTTCCGCCACATGCCCGTAAGAAGCAGCGAAATAGCCAGGTAGGTTACCCAGCGGGCCGATACTCAAGCCCTTACTACCAAATTACTCCGGTCTCCCGACTGGTTACGGGTTCGAGGTTGCTTGAGCGGTTCTCTCCGTTGCGTAGTGGTGAAACGGTGTCTACCGAATCTATCGCGGACCACGGCATCCTTTGCCCGGCTGTTCAATCGGAATCGGGTAGCCGATGGTCGTTTCAAGAGCAGTCGGCGTAAGGTCAACAACTACCCCCGCTCTAAAGGAGACAGTATTGTTTCCAGACTCCCCCGCCTGTTAGTCAGAATGTATAATCGATTGGCTGACGCCGCACGGTGCGCAAACTGTCCAGGAGCGTCAGAAGATTGACTCCTGGGGAAACTAGCCCTCAGGCCAGAGTCCTGCCGGGCTCGCACTTCATGCGCGGAGGCCGCCGGATGGGTGTTGATCCGCAAGTGTGACCGGCCCTGAACAAATGAATCTTCTTGGCCAACTTCATAGGGCCCATTAACTCCCCAAATTAAGATAAAGGAACCCCTACAATTGGTTTTATGGCTAAAAGTAACAAATAAAGTAAATAAAAATCTGTGTGCACACATATTTTTATTTTGGTGAACTTTCTGTTGACCACTATTCCGCGAGTGGCAGACCGTAGCTTTCGTGGTTCGGGATGCAGCGCGTCTTGGGCGACCCCGGCCTGGATGCGGGTGCTTGCCCTGGTCGTGCAGTCGTCGACAGGTCGGCGTCGGCGCGCCCCAATTCCTTCCGCAGGCGCCCTAACGTCCCTCCCCCACCCACGCCGCACGCCCAGAGCTTTCTGGGGCGGCGACGCATCCAGATATGCCTTTGCGATAGTCGCCGATCCTATTACATGGCAATTTTCGGAGGGCCGCTCTCGCGTCGCACAGTGGGACAACATCCTATGAAGTTGTCGTTGTATAAAAGAAATTAGGATCAAATATTCATGCGGAAAATATAGGTTTATTGACGTGTATTATCAATGCAATATTGCCATTTTAATTGGGGTTGGTTACTCTGTCTGTCGTAAAACCAACGAGTGGTTTCAAGACATATTTCACTGCCTCTTCGGAGTTGATTTTTTCCCGACGAAATAAGTTACCGAAATTCCGAAAAAAAATGGATGTGTATGTATTGTATGTATTCACAGGAAACAGTTAAAATGTTGCAAGAGTTACGACTGAAGATTCTACGCCACTTGCCAGACCTTTCTCTGAAATTTAGAAAACCTTTTACAGGGGTAAAAATTAACTCGGAAGTGGCAGGGGAAAACGCCTTCAAAGCATTTATTGATTCACGACCGTTCTATAATAAAGGCCTAAAACAACAGTGGTTTACAACCAACTCCGAATAATTATTGAAATAGAAGACTTTCGTGGTTGATTGACATTATAAATAAGATAAAAACGAATCGAATCGAGCACGCGATCTATGCGACGCTGAGCATTTTCCGAAGGAGATGGAATATGTCAATGATGTCCTTAGGAAAAATGGATACGGAAAATATCACGAGACACGCACACGATCTAATACAGATGAAACTCAGAAACCGAGCAGATCAAGAGCATTCTTACCATACGTCAAGGGCTTGACCGATCGATGCTAAACAGATTCGATATAAAAACGATCTTCAAACCGACCCAAAATATAGCTCGATTTTTGAGGCCTGTAAAAGATGTAATACAACTGGAAACCCCGGGTGTGTATAAAGTCATATGCAGTTGCGGTCTAGCCTACGTTGGACAAACGAAACGGCCCATAGCAACGCGACTGACAGAACACATCAAAGCTGCTAAAAAGGTTCAGCGAGAAAAATCGGCGATCTGCGAACATATATTGGATAGCGGAAGTAACCACTGGATGCAGTTTCAAAATCCCATTGTTCTATCCAAGGAACAATTCTACTTTCCTCGCATGATCCGGGAAGCCACTGAAATAAGAAGAACCCCGAACTTCAATAGAGACGACGGTTACAAACTCTCTTCTACGTAGAACCCTCTTCTTAAAATGTTCCCGCCGCTGAACGCCGAACGCAAAGACGTAAAACAGGATAATGTGAGTGAGTGTTGTGTGCAAGACGGATTTTCAAAATTCCCTCGGTCCGAGCCCGGCCCCCCACCACCGTTATAACCTACGCAGTGGCGGAAGCGATATGCGGCCTACCCGCAAACAACGGATTGACTTCAGTCTACCCTGGACAACGGCGGCTGCAACGTCACCGAAACATCTGCTGCTACAAATTTCACGCGGTAAATTCGTTTCCTATCCTATTTATAAGATAAAAACGAATTTACTCCTTGTCCAATTAATATAGTCAATATTCAGTAGTCTTTTATTCATCCGAAATTGCAAATACAGTTGGCTACGTCATAATCCTGATTGTTTAAAACACAATAACCGAAATATAAATGTAACAGTATATATAATTTAAAAAAAAGCCAGAGCAATCAATATGCAAAAATTAATGCAACTTATATAACTAAGGTCAGATAAAAAAAGTAAATGCTCAATAACATACGTTAAATTATTGTCGAATAATTATAATGAATATTCAAAGCTTATCAAATTATTACTAAGAGGTTTACCTCGTATATTTTATCATATCATAATTATAGAGGTATCTTAGAGATATGATATTATTTTTTATAATCAATATGTACCTCTATTAAAGCTATTGCATTTTTTTCGAGGTTATCTTATATGTGTTATGAGCCAGTGTTTAAATCTATATTTAAATATTTTTGGTTCTAAATCTTGTGTCATGTTTGGTAGGTTATTAAAGAGTTTAAAGGCCAAATACACAAATGACTTTTGGATCATAGTAAACGGACTTTGGGGAGGGCTATGTAGGCTTTGCTACGAGTGTCGTGATCATGTACATGCGTCGCGCGTGTTAAGCGTACTCTCGTGATACAACTTAAATGTTAAAACTGTATAGTATAAGCGGTCAATAAATTGAATAATTAAATATGTAATTTTATTACAAATCTGTTGGTCTTACAATTTCTTTTGTAGAACAAAATTTCACATGACGCCAGGGCTTATTATTTTTGTAGATGCTAACGCACTGTACGGCTGCGTCTGTACCAGCCTCTGACGCCGATGCCCCGGGGTCCTATAATTTATAACACTCTCTTGCTTGTCCCCAAATATAATATCAGACAAAGAGGCGATTAAGGAAGAACTGGCAGGAAATCATCGCAGTTTTATTAGGGCTGCTTATATTTTTATGTAGTAATTCTAATATTATTTATGTATCAAATACGGTAGTATACAGTGGCGTGCATTGGATTTGAGGGCAGTGCCTGACAGGGTAGACAGGCAGAATTATAGAGCATGCTCGTCTTAATTTATTGACTCACAGAGGCTAAAAAAAACCTTTGGTTAAAAAAAATATGCGTACGAGAATCACAGATATGTCCAAGTATAGCATCCGACAGACCTAATATTTATTTGTTTACATTAACTAGCTGACCCGTGCCCACTTCGTTGGGCGGTAAAACTTTTTACCTGTGATGAAATTATGAGTGTGGTTCGGTTAGTACTAAGTGCTATGATTTATTTCCTGACTGTCAAAAGAAGGGTTATATTTTTACTGCATATGTATGTATGTATTTGCATGCCAATTTGACTACAACACTGTTATTAGTAAGTGTCTTCTTATGAGTGTCTTATTTGTGAGCTTATTATCTCTTTAACTATTTATGCAGCAAAAGGGAAATTATATGCAGTAAAAGGGAAAAGTCTTTTGTTTTAAACACTTGAGAAGATAAATTTACTTATTTTGATAAGAATTCATAATTGTTGATAATATGACCAATAAACATGACCTAACGATTTAAATTATTTTTTAAAAATAAAATACTACTTTTTGTGACTTAAATATAAAAATTAGACATTTGCAGTCACTGACTTTTTTGTAGGGATTATTAAGCTCTACAACTTTTCTCTAGAACTTAATCATATATCTCTTATCGTTAAGGCAGCGTTAGTTAGAAACATTTTCGTACGACCGCTTATTCTCCGACTTACTTTGCAAATCCGACTACCACGAAAAAGTCTTTTCATTTTTCAGATTAATATATAGCCTATCACACTCATAAATAATGTGGCTTTCTATTGGTGAAAGAATTTTCAAAATCAGTTCAGTAGATCCAGAGATTACTTCCTACAACGTCACAAACTTTACCTCTTTATAATATTAGTATAAACGAGGGAGCTAAAGGGCCGAGTGCAGTTAAGCCACTATGACCCATGTGTTAAAATCGGCCCAACTCACAGGTCTAAATTACATCTTCTTTTCAGAAAACCGTTTCTCATTTCTGTCAATGTCTATTTCAGGCATTCACGCAATTATCGGCTAAATGTAAAGGAAAATCCACCCACCAAGTTCATTTGACGCAATAAATTGAGTTTCCAGATGACTTGACAGGAGAAACATCATTGCCAGAGTAAATAGTCTGAGAGACACCACCTTACACGCGAAGCCTAATAGTCTCTTTTACTCTTTTTACGCTCTACTAAGTAAGTAATTAACTGTAGTTTGGAATCAATATCTCATTATTAGACAAAATATCATTGTTATTTATAAGCTATTTTTGAATAATTAGTGTTCCTCGTGCCCATCGAGATTTTGTCAAGCTCTTATAAAATGGGGCAAGATACATAAAAAAAGGACTGCCCTTACAAACAATGAACTAAAAGAAACAAAACAGTCGGGGGACTTTTAGAAATATATTTTACTAGCTGCGCCCCGCGGTTTCACCCGCGTGGTGATAGAAAATTGTGATAATACCTACTAATAGAAACATATATAATTATAGTCGACGAAATATTATTTGACAAAAGTATCGTTAGCACATTGGTACCTTTTTCACAAGGATCGAGACTTTTTTCACAACTATCGTCGAATGTCTAATGGCTTGATATGGTTAGACTAAATCGCCTTGATCGCTTAATAATTTTAATTATTTATACGTATTAATTTTCAAGCAAAAATACTAATACATAATAAGATTTTCTTCCGAATCTTTCAATGACAGCTGAATAAACAATAGAATTAATTTAAGAAAAATCTTTATTTTAGTAAAAAGTAACAAAATTATTAGGACGCTAGGCTAAAAAGCTAAACGATTAGGACTATTAATTAGTGAAACCCTAACAGTTCGATTTTGAAATCATTAGTATTTAGTGTGTATTTTAATATATCTGTATGAAGTACGCATTTTACAATTATTGTTATAATTGTAAAATCGAAATCGGTAATCACCGAATTTAATATGGTAAGTAGCTAACCGATTAAGACTATTAATTAGTGTACTAGTAACAGTTCGATTTCGAAATCATCAGTATTTAGTGCGTATTTTAATATATCTGTCGAAATACACATTTTATAATTATTGTTAGGTACCTACCTATACTGCAATATTTACTCTGATCGTTGGTAGTATAAAGTTCAAGATGTTATGATCGAACCCGGTGCAGCAGTCAGTTTGTGCCTTTAAAGCGTTTGTTAAAGTGTTCCACGCAGGTAGAATCGATCTCCATAGTAAAATAAACGGTTACTACTTGTTGGGAATCACTGTTTATTTTATGACATTTCAACGACGCTTTTGTCAAATAATATTTCGTAGACTATATTATACGTGTAACTCCAACGGTTTTTGCGGCGCACGCCAGAATAGCTCGCAGATGGCAGATTTTTTCCTACCTTCTTGACACTTATCGTTATATTTTAGATAATTCACACCATGTCTTTATAAATTATAGCCTATGTGTTATTCTGATGTGTAATCTATATTATTGTAAAGTTTCATCACAATCCATTCAGTAGTTTTTGCGTGAAAGAGTAACAAACATCCATACATTCTTACAAACTTTCGCGTTTTATAATAGTAGTAGGATAAAGCAAACTGTCCCCAACTGCAGTAAAAACTCATACCAACAAAGAATACATTACAAAACGTATATACGTTTTGTAACATAGTCTTATACATAAGTAGTAGGGATGAGAATCTTCTTTTCTCGATTATCTAAGTCTATAATGAATAATAGCGGCTGCATTATCAAACTTCACGCAGTAAATTCGTTTTATCCTATTTATAATTATCTTTCCTCTTTTTGATCAATGACGCATTGACTTCGACATCTGAATTTTTAATTAGTGTCATCCTGGAAAGGGATGTTAAAAAAAATCTTTTTTTTTGGTTTGTTTATTTTTTTTTTGGTAAATTTTAAAAACTTAACTGATGAATAAAACTTTGACAAGCGTTGAGCGCGGCGCCATCTAGCAATAAGTAAAATATCGCGAATTAACTATATTCGAGATATTTTACCTACCGCTAGATGGCGCAACGCGCTCAACTATTTCTATACTAATTTTCTAAATATTAAAGCTTAATTTTTTTAAATAAATAATATAACCTGTTTATTTGCTTGTACTGATTCAACCAATTCAAGGATGTCACTAATTAAAACCTCAACCTGTAGATACCTATATGTATATTTTTGGAGTGTATCTCAATTGATAGTAAACACGATGTATTTATGTAATATTTTATTAGACCTTTAGAGTTTGGCTACCGACATTTTTAGGTACGCTATGTCACCGGTGATTACATAGCGATTCCATCAATACTACACATCATCTAAAACGGTTCAAGCATTTAGAATGTATGGTGGAATTAAGAAATGCACAAAGGTAAATATATACATACATACATACATACTCGTACATACATACAAACATACATATATTCATACTACATACATACATGAACCTTGAAAACATTTCACTACTTTTTTTTCGGCAGTCCACGTAAAAAGGTAAAATATGAACTGAGAAGAATCTGTTATTATGCGTTGGGCGCCATCTGTTATTACTGCGTCCGAATTTTGCTTCTGATTTCAATTACAAGCAACAGTAGCAGCAGTAGCAACTGCACCGATTTACCGCTAGGTGGCATTCTGGTAAATGAGGTTGGAAAAAAATTAGGTCATCACTTAAGTACCTACTTAAGAAGTATTAGTTCCTTACTTAAAGCAATTCTAAACGAAAAAATATCGATGAAAATTAAATATTATTATTAATTGTAATATTCCGATTGTAGTCTTCATTTGCCCAAAGGCATTTTTACTTCCTTGCGCCGAGATTTTATAATAATCTAAATGAGAGTTATAAGAATGCAAACAACTTCAATTCATTCAAAACACTTATAAAGAAGTACCTGCTTGAAAGGGGTCCATTGTATGCTGAGTCTCAATTGCTCTCGATAATAATTTAAGTTGTTTTATTAAATTATGTATTACTAACTAATATTAAATCTCTTGTATTATTTGCTTATGTATATATATATATATATATATATATATATATATATATATATATATATATATATATATATATAATATATATATATATATATATATATATATATATATATATATATATATACATATATATATATATATATATATATATATATATATATATATATATATATATATATATATATATATATATATATATATATATATATATATATATATATATATATATATATATATATATATATATATATATATATATATATATATATATATATATATATATATATATATATATATATATATATATATATATATATATATATATATATATATTTATATATATTTATATATATATATATATATATATATATATATATATTTATATATATATATATATATATATATATATATATATATATATATATATATATATATATATATATATATATATATATATATATATATATATATATATATATATATATATATATATATATATATATATATATATATATATATATATATATATATATATATATATATATATATATATATATATATATATATATATATATATATATATATATATATATATATATATATGTAGCGACGCTACAAACCCAACTATAAAGTTTATTTTTATTTTGATTTAATGGCTGGCTGAGAACGAGCCCAGCAATATTATTTCGTTCTATTAAAAAGTGGATACATTCAAATTTTAAAAACAAATTTTCGAACTGTCATTCTGTACCTTAACAAGAGACGATTCAACTGAAAAAATTACGCTCGCGTTATCACGTATTATTGTACATTTTTGTAAAGAGAAAAAATATATTTTACACAACAGTTTATCGCGGTTTTTTTACTATCACGTTCTTCGACACACGAAAGAGACGCGAAATTGGTGACCCTGTACGAGGACGCAAGATCGACGGCGCGCCTGAATCGGACTAACGAGCAAGGTCTACAACTCGTCAGACACTCAACGGACCAACAGGACAACCTAAAGATCTTCGCAACCTAAAGAAAATGAATACGGAAGACATTCCTAGCGGCACGGCCGGAAGCAGCAGGCAAGTGCAGGACATCGCTCCGCTGAGCATCAACTCGAGGATACCGACGTTCTGGCATCAGGAACCACGGCTATGGTTCGCACACGTGGAGATCCTGCTCGCAACACAGAAATGCAGCGACGCAGATAAATTCAGCTGTGTAATCACACAGTTAGACAGGACGGCGCTGCGGGAGGTAGGAGACTTACTGCTACAACCGCCTACCCACAACAAGTTCGAAGCGATCAAGACCCGATTAATCAGCGTTTTTGGGGAATCAGAGACACAACAGCTACAAAAATTACTCCATGAGACTGAGCTGGGAAGTGACAAGCCGTCGCAGTTAATGAGACGAATGAAAGGGCTCAACAGAGGGAAGATACCCGATGAGACCATTAAAGCGATGTGGCTCGGTCATCTACCTACGACGATCAGGACGTTTTTGTCGATAAATACTGAGAGCAACCTGGACGTCCTAGCGGACTTAGCTGATCGAATGATGGAATCAACGGCGAGGGAGACGCAAGAAGTGAACCGAGTCGACACGCGGGCGGAAGCACATGACCACATGACCACAATAAAAAAACAGCTCAAGGATCTGGCGGAGCAAATAGCAAAGTTGCAGCGGAACAACGCGGGAAACAGCTCGGCAGGGCAAAATGAACAAACCATCTGCTACTTCCACAGACGCTTCGGGGACGCCGCAAGGAGGTGTCAACAGCCGTGCAACTATAAGAAGCAGAGGAATCAGGCGGAAAACTACTAGAGGCGCCGGGGGTAGATCAACTCGGCGCCGACGACACCAACCGCTTATACGTTCGAGACCGCAGCACCAACGCACTCTTCTTGGTTGATACTGGCGCAAATGTCAGCGTCCTTCCAAGAAGGAAATCCGACAACGGCAGAAGAGCGGACCTCAGGCTTCGAGCGGCTAACGGTACTACCATCGCCACATACGGAAGAAAGGAGATGACACTAAACATCGGCCTAGAAAACCCATTGGCGGCCATCTTCATAATTGCGGATGTACAGCAGCCCATCATAGGAGCAGATTTTTTGGCGAAGCACCGACTATTAGTTGACCTATTTCAAAAAAAATTAATCTCGCCAAACTCACGCACGACAGAAGCACGGGCACTATCCATCCAGGCCATCAAACAATCGCCGAATTACCTAAGAATATTCGACGAGTTTCAGAATATTACATCAGCAACATCTCAACCGAGACAACCGAAACACCAGGTGGAACACCACATTGAAACGGAAGGTCCACCGGTGTTCGCCAGACCGCGGCCACTTAATCCAGAAAGGTACGCAGCGGCAAAGAAGATATTCGACGAAATGATCGCAGCCGGAGTCTGCCGACCGTCGAAGAGCCAATGGGCGAGCCCGCTGCATTTGGTCCCCAAAGCAAATGGAGAATTCCGACCATGTGGAGACTATAGGAGGCTCAACAGTATCACCGTACCAGATCGATATACTATCCCGAGACTACAGGATTTCACGCACTCGCTGGAAAATAGCACCATTTTCACATCTTTAGATTTGGTAAAGGCATACACACAAATACCGGTAAGAAAAGAAGATATGGAAAAGACAGCCATCACCACTCCCTTCGGCCTTTTTGAGATGTGCAGAATGAGCTTCGGACTACGAAACGGAGCACAGACGATGCAGCGTTTTATGGACGAAGTACTGAGGGGCTTACCGTTCATATTCGTGTATATCGACGACATTTTAATAGCCTCAGAAAACGAGGAAGCTCACGCAAGACACTTAAGAGAAACGCTCGGGAGATTAGACGCGCATGGAATCACGATCAACATAGACAAATGCCACGTAGGAAGAACCGAGCTAGACTTCCTAGGATACACCGTGAATGCTACTGGAATACGACCGAAGGCGGACAAGGTAGAGGCGATAAAAAAATACCCGAAACCAGCAGACGTTCAGCAGTTACGGAGATTCCTAGGAATGATCAATTTCTATAGAAATAGCATCCCAAGAGCCGCGCAATATCAAGAAAAATTAAACAAGTTCCTACAAGGAGCAAAAAAGAATGATCGCACGCCAATTCCATGGACAACAGAAACCACAGAAGCATTCGAGAAATGCCGGGACAGCGTTGAAGAAGCGGTAATTTTAGCGCACCCGTCGGCGCATGCACCATTGGCAATAATGACAGATGCATCAAATACCTGCGTAGGAGCGGCATTACATCAAAAGAAAGGTGGAGAATGGGCGCCGTTAGGATTATATTCGAAGGCAATGTCGCATGCGCAACAAAATTACGCAACTTACGATAGGGAGTTGTTGGCAATCTACCTATCGGTGAGACACTTTCGGAAGATGGTAGAAGGGCGTGAGCTGACGATATTCACGGATCACAAGCCACTAATTCACGCTCTCAAGAAATTGGACGACTCTATCACGGAAACGCCCATGAGAATTCGTCATACGTCATATATTTCGCAATTTGCAAGCACGATAGAGTACCTGCCGGGAAAAGCAAACGTCGTGGCCGACGCGCTCTCGAGGATAGCAGAAATCGACTGCCCAAACACGTTCGACTACGAAGAATTGGCGGCACAACAGGCAGAAGATCCCGAGCTAAAAATGATAAGGCAACAAGAAAATTTAAAATTTGAAAAGAAAGGCGACAAACCAGTATGGTGCGAAGTGTCCACCAAGAAAGCAAGGCCATACATCACGCCAGCACTGCGGATAAAAGCAATAAAATTGGTACACGACATCAGTCATCCCGGTATCCGAGCGACAAGAAAAATGGTAGCGGAACGTTATTTTTGGCCAAGGATGAATAAGGAGAGCGCGGAATATGCAAAAACATGCATCGCTTGTCAGCGCGCAAAAATACATAGACATACGCGCGCGCCCATAGGGACATTCATGGAGGCAGGACGTTTGGAACACGTACATATAGACATCGTCGGACCCTTAGGAATAGCAGAAGAGTACCGATACCTCGTAACCATGATCGACAGGGCAACGAAGTGGGTCGAATGTATCCCGGTCAAAGATATAAGCGCAGAAACGGTAGCGCAGGTCTTCTACGAAGGATGGATTGCGCGATTCGGAGCACCGATTCGGATTACCACTGACCAGGGAAGGCAGTTCGAGTCCACATTATTCACAGCTTTGACACAGATACTGGGAGTAAAAAAGATACATACCACAGCGTATCACCCCCAGGCAAATGGGATGATAGAAAGATGGCATAGATCCCTAAAAGCAGCATTAAGAGCGCGACTAAAAACAGCGAATTGGGTGAGAGAATTACCCACCGTATTAATGGGATTACGAGCAGCTATTAAAGAAGACTACGGGATCAGCCCGGCTGAATTACTGTACGGGACAACACTCAGGCTCCCAGGAGATTTTTTTGAAAAAACAAACTACAAAAACGATACCAGAAACTGTGCAGCAAATGAGAGAGACATTCGAGGCGCACAGACCGCGAAGAGAACGAGAACACCACAATAACATTTTCGTACATCGGGATCTAAAGGAGGCGACGCACGTATTTGTGAGAGACGACACGGTGAAGAGACCACTGCAAAACCCGTATAGAGGGCCATATAAGGTTTTGAGGCGGCGAGATAAGACATTCGACATTGAACAGGACAGAGCCAAAGTTACCATCTCGATTGATCGTTTAAAACCCTGCTACGGCGTGGCAAGCAGTAACGAGAACGAGCAGGAGACAGACAAGGAGGAGCCCAGGTGGGCAGCGTCCGCGAACAACAACCAACAAGGACCACAGCAATACAAGACCAGATACGGAAGAACGGTTCGACCTCCCGGGCAGTGGCACACGACGACCTGTCGTCCTCCCAAAGGGGGGAATGATGTAGCGACGCTACAAACCCAACTATAAAGTTTATTTTTATTTTGATTTAATGGCTGGCTGAGAACGAGCCCAGCAATATTATTTCGTTCTATTAAAAAGTGGATACATTCAAATTTTAAAAACAAATTTTCGAACTGTCATTCTGTACCTTAACAAGAGACGATTCAACTGAAAAAATTACGCTCGCGTTATCACGTATTATTGTACATTTTTGTAAAGAGAAAAAATATATTTTACACAACAGTTTATCGCGGTTTTTTTACTATCACGTTCTTCGACACACGAAAGAGACGCGAATATATATATATATATATATATATATATATATATATATATATATATATATATATATATATATATATATATATATATATATATATATAAATATATATATATATATGTATGTGTGTATGTATGTGTATATGTATATATTGTTATGTATTATGCAATGCAACGTAAGTTCATAATATCAAAAGAGTCAGCTCGTCGATACCATTAAACAAAAATCATCATCCCTAGATACGAGTCTCTGACCTAGTTAGGAATGCGGATAAACATTTTCACCATAGGATGTGCTCAATCTCTCCCAACTCAACCATATTATGTTAATGGTGTGTATATGACATATATAAAGTTATTGTAAATTAATATATAAAAATAAATAAATAAAAATAAATAAATAATAAACTGCAGATTTGCACTTAGTTTAAAAAAATGCGACCTTATTGCCACATTGCAATATCTTGCACCTAGTCTAATGACAGTGCAGTGATACGTGCGCGCGTTGTGCAAATAAAAAATTAATAACAAATAAATTTGTCTGCATTGAATACCAACTTTTAGGTATACTTAAAACTAAGAATGCCAGAGGAGAAAAAATTGCTAAAGGAAGGACAGAAAACTGGAAGAACTGGTTACTTCTTAGAAAAGTAGTACTTTTTGAGGTGAGTCTTGGATGATTTTAAAGAAGGCGGGTTTCATATGTTTGCTGGGAGACCGTTCCAGAGTTTTGGACCTTGGACACAGATAGAGTAGGAGTGTATTTTGAGTTAATTATCAGCGGCTGACCGGAATTCGAGACAGTGGGAACCTAATGGTTCTAAAACCTCGCGGAGATATGATAGTATTGATTGGGAGAGTACAGGATAGAGGAGTTTAAGTATATGAACGTTGTCTTTGGGCGTTTTTACTACAAATTACAATACATTATATTGTGTTATGTGAATATAATATAATATATAAAATAGTATAAATATATACTCAAATATGTACATAAATATACATACACGTACATAAACACACACACATACACACATAATCACCCACACTCACTAATTCATACACAAATCCACATACACACCTTCACACACCCTCCACACACACACACACACACACACACAGAATGATACACATACGCACACAAGCGTCATATTGTATAGTTAAATTATTTCATATTTCATATTTATTCAATAGTTTTACTTATTATGTTTTCTACAAAATTACTAAAATTCAATTGGAATAAAATAAATATAAATTTGTAATTCATGGGAAATACGTAACCGGCTTTATATTTTAAAATGTATACTCTCATGCCATATCGTATGTTTTTCTTATTAAATAAAATAATTAAATTAATTAATTATCGTCAACTTTACTTTCCGGTTATCGACAGGGCTTTTTTAGAGGTCCAAATTACCAGAGGAGAGGACCATCAGACTAATAACGCGTGAGTTCTTTGTTAGTGTTCCGTCCATACACATTATTGATATTGAATGCTGTCTCTGCTGCTTTGCTGTATCGACGAAACTCATATTCTAACTAACTATCGAAACTATATTCTAAAATAGAGCGAATTTCCAACTTTCCATGATAGCACACACGAAAATATCCGAGCAATAACAAACGACATAAGAACAAATGAATAACCGACGAAAAATGAAAAGAACATTGCTTTGGATTAATAATAATTCAATTTTGATTTCTAACTCAAACCAATGTGATACACGTCCAATATGGAAAGTGTGGAAAACCGGCAGTAGGACCTAAGAATTATTTATTTCTTTAGGTCTACGTTTTGGTCGTTTGAGCAATAACTTGTAGCCTCAAAAACGGATTATAAGTCTAAGACTATTTTAAATACACGGCTAAAATAATGAACCAGACAATTTATGGCACGCAAATATTTATTTCATGCTTAAACATTATTGCAATCTTCGACAAATCAGAATTCTCAGCGAGATTCTTGCGATGGGAGTTTCGTCGCTGCCTGTATACTTCTCCACAAGGAGTGAGCGTGTGTGCACCCAAAAAATAATAATGGAGGTTATACCGGAAATTTTTGGAAAATTTATTTTTCATCCCTTGCATTTGTGGTTAATTGAACAAACTATTCATCTGGCATAGAAATAAAATATAAAAACAATATCTAAAGAAATCAAACATTATACAATTTTTATGAAATTTGATATTGAGTTTAATTTGGTCTCTTTTGAAATTTTAGAATAAAGTAACTACCTCCATCCTTGTAATTATTAAATGTAAATACCATTGCAATATAAAGTTTAAAAAAATATGAAATAAGATAAAAACCTAAAAGCGGATATATCATGCTCATTCGGCAGGCAATATACGATTTCTGTTAGTACCATCTCGATACAGGTTATTCCTAGTGAGGTGGTAAACCACAAACTATCATTTCTGAATCTCTTTCCGAGTTAGGAAGTAAATTGGAAAACTGTTCAAATAATTATGAAATATTAGGCTAAGAGAATGTTTTTGTAACTTAATGTATTTTTATGGACTTAAAATAATTAAAAAAAATAAATAAATAAGTTATCACGCTACATGTAGATATAATATATTTTTTTAACAAGATTGGTTATATATTTACAGATTTATGATTTACAGGTTACAGCTTTTTTAACAAGATTCTTATTTAAACATCACAGAAATTTAAATTAAGTAGGTATTTCAAAAATTATCTTAGTAATAAATTTAAAAATTAAAAATAAGGAATATAAATAATAGGAAATATTATTCCAGGGTAAACATTCGGTAAAAAGTAACTTAAAAATAAAAACAGTTTAAAAATAGTAAATAATCAAGATAATTTGCAATACATTGTCATTAAATAATAATAAAACAACAGATATACAGTGGAACCGTTCATAATGAGCACAACTCGTTCCAGACTCTTACTCGTTAAGCGAAACACTCGTTAAGCAAAACAATTTTTCCCATACTCGTGTTATGACAGGTGCGAATTAATAATAATAATAATAATTTTATTCATTCAAAAACATAAATTTACAATCGTATTAGTTGCAGAATCTGCCTAACTAGGCCATAGCCCGTACCAAGGAAAACTCTATGTATGGCAAAGATTTATTTATGTGCACATAATATTTAAATGAAAAATACAAAATATGATAAAATATAAAATAGATAAGCGAATTCAAATTAAACTTATAATTATATTTAAAATATTTATATAGCATGGTCATGAAAATAAATATTAATATAAAATGTCGTAATATGAAGTTTGTAGAACAAATAAATAAATAGTATCAAAATATAAGGTGTAGTGCAATGTATGGCAATAATAATAATAATGCAGACCTTTACTTTAAAATATGACTTATTGCCTTTTCCACCTCATTTCTACCAAGTTGAAGTAAATGTTGTGTAATTTTAGATTTTAATTGGATTGACTTAGTGTGTTGACATGTTTTTATAGATTGTTTTAGATTGTTATAAATTTTTGGCCCTATAAAGCTAAAGTGTCTTTGGGCGAAGGATGTTCGGGTTTTCTGTACAATGTGTTTACAGGTTGTGGCGCTCCTCGTTGAAATTTTATGCTCAGCTTTAAAGTGACTATCTTTACTTTTTAAGTAGTTAAGAAAGACTGTTTTTGCATATACCTGCCTGATGTCTAATATCTTCAGCTCTGCAAACAAGTCGTTTGAGGGGTACCTTCGGGGCTTTTTGGCAATAACCCGAAGAAGCGCCTTATGCGCTGTCATAAGCGGATTTAGAACAATACGTGTAGACCCTCCCCAACCTAGAATACCGTATGAAATTAGACTATTTGCAAGGGCATGGTAGACATTTTTGAGAGATTTTAAGTCTAACACGTTCCGAAGTAACTTAAACACATATATAAGTCTCCTTACTTTAGTCGCCACATCGTTTACATGAGCATCCCATTTAAGGGTGTTATCAAATACGAGACCGAGATATTTAGCTCGAGTTTTATGTTGTATAGTTGTACAGTTACATTGCATATTAAACAATAAATGATTTTGGGGTTTTGGGGTACATGTATGAATTTTTATACCTGTGTGCATAAAGTCCTGCTTGCCAGTAATAGAAAAGGTAACATAATTTGTTTTTTCGCTATTTAATGTTAATAGATTATTCTGGAGCCAAGTATAAATATTGTTTAGACCAAGTTCTGCGTTTTTGTAAACCGTCGACCAGGTCTTACCTCGGAAAATTAAGGCAGTATCATCAGCAAATAGAACTGTTTTACCTACTTTTAATGGAATGTTGGATAGGTCATTTATGTACACTAAAAATAAAATCGGGCATAGGACACTTCCTTGTGGTACTCCGTAACGTATACTACCTTCGACGCTCTGTGCTCCATTTAGTTTCGTAACTTGTGTTCTATTAAACAAGTAGTCGGTGAACCATTGAAATGCTTTCCCGCGAATGCCATTTTTTTCTAATTTACTTTACTTATTACTCGTTGAGGAATTACTGCGAATTAGAGGTGCTCGTTATGGAGGTTCCACTGTATAAAAATATATCACAATAGATAAAAAACAACAAAAATGAAAATTTTAGTGAGAGTGCTGAACACACCCATTAGCTAGCCTAAATAAAGGACTACGCTTATGCCAATGTATGGAGATCGTACGTTAACCATGGTAACATCATTAAATAATGTGTAACTGATAATAATATTATTACATAATTGAGTTCAATATATGATTACTTGTTTTAATAATAATGCAAAAAAAACTAATTTAATTGTGAATTAATCAAACTAAATATTACCAGTTTAGAATACAGCATGCACGTATATTTAGTAGTTTTTAAGGCTCACAGGCATTCAACAAACTGAAACCAAACTACAATCTCGGGATGAAGGCTATTATTTTTCACAAAACAAAATCTATTTTTTGAGGTCCTCTGTTCAAACTATTAAGGGTACTAAGCCTTGATAACGTTGTATGTGTCCACTTCAATTTCGTTGTGGTTGTTTAATGTTGCAATCCCATATAGTCTATTTTTCTTCCAATCGTTTCTTAGTCTTGGTTTGTTTTTGCATCAAAAAACTCCTCTCTGGGGTACTTGTAGTAATTAATAAAACAATATAATTATAATAACAAATCATTATTTGCATTTAGAGACATACTAAAAGGAGATCTTATGGCCAATCTTATGGCAAAAAATATAATGTAATGTAAGCGGCAATACCTAACAGCTAACCTACTAGGGTAGTACTAAAGCGCGTTGCATAAATAGTGCATAAAAATGAGCGATTACGTTTTTAACCTGAACAGTAAATATAAACTACCTAATGACTAATAAATGCCTAAAGGGAAGGAAGGGGAAAGGGGCGACATAGGAAAAGGAAGAACATGTTAAACCCGAGAGAGATAAAAGTCTTCGATGTGAGCCTCAAAAGATGCTACTGAACGAGAGTTTCTTATTATTTTGCTGATATTCTTTTTGGTATATCTGCTTGAGTGTGGTTTATTTCTTATATTTCTTATAGCTTGTACCTTACATCATAGTTTCAACAAGACGTGGATATTAGGTGAATTTAACATCACACTGGTTGAGAGGTATCATAAATAGATAAATAGAAAGATTTATATCGTATAACTGTCTATTCGAAGTACAGATCTTTTGATACAAAATAGTTTGATTCAGTTTGACCACGGGGCGTAAAATTTCAAGTACATACTTATTACCACAAAACGCTCTGTGTGCATTTCTTATTATATTTTTTTCCTTTTAAGTCAGTAAGACGTAGAGGGTAGTAAGTTACACAACAATAATTATTTTTATTTATGATAATAATATATTTCCTTACAGTAACCGATCAAAAATAATAAATCGAATTTAAAATCAAAACTATATTTAAATTCTAATAAATAACAATCAAAGGCAATCCTAAGTTAAGATAATGTTTATCTGTCTTGTTAATTTCTGCGATTTGTCAGATCTTTAAAAAGATATGAAAAGAACCTAGATTACCAGAAATTAAATAAATATTTAAAATAAAGAATAGCGAAAGAGTGATCATGATACGTTTTAATTGTAGGTTAAAAATTCATTTACACTATAATAAGTTTATATTTTCGCCATTTTTTACGCGTTCGTGAATGCTGGATTTTCATCGATTGCATATTTTTGGAATCCTGTAAAATATTATTAGCGATTATATAGTAGTAGTGACGCGCGATACAATGGTATAATACCATCATATCGTCGCTCTATATGTGTGACCTCGCACATGCCAACAAGCAAACTTTTCAGGGCATCGAAAAAACTGTATTTTCGTATAACTGTAGCTTCGTTTACAATATTTTTTTTTGTTGTGTAAATGGGACCAAAATTTTTAAAATGATTAGTTAACTGTACTTACAATTAAAACTGTCGAAGGGTAAAGTTGTTTGTTAGGAATTACTACTAAGTACATTAGAGGTATCAAGGTATGCAATTATTGAGTCATCCCACGATAGGCCACTGCAATAAGAATTACAAGAAAATTAAGCAATTTGTGCCCTCGGGAAAGAACTACCCAGAGTGAAACAGTGATTGTACAACAATTAATAATTGAATCGGTCATTTCAAAAATGACATCTGAAGCAAAAATGAAATTTTTCAGGAGATTTAAAATACCGTTTCTAGCCTTAAGTAACTTGAGATTGTTAAAAAATATATCCAAGAAAACAACCTAAATTTGTTTAGTTTAATGTTCCACTTTGTATTTTTTTAACATCTTTAATTAATTAGTAATTAATTATGTAATATCTGAAAAATAGTCCCTTTTGAAAATTACTGGGTTATCTTCACAAAAGTGCCCTTTTCAAAATGACCAAGCTATCTCCATATCGCAAAACTGACTTTTGACGTCTAATGGAACGCGAAGCATCAATGAAGGATATTAAGTCTTACACATTCTGTATATTTCTTTTTTATAAACGTCGCCAAAACATAATTGACATACATATTGAGAAGTTCGATAGCAGGTATAAATAAACAAAGTACTAAATTGACTCTCGTATATCTTCGAAACTATACTAGGTATAGGTGCTCTATTCAATATGATCATGCGTTAACCCGTTGAGTATGAGTCAACCAAATCTGGTCGCGAAACAATTATCCGTTGAGTACGAGTCGACCAAATCTGGTCGCGCGTTTTTTTCACTTCTTTGACGTTCTCATATTTATTCATAATTATCTAATTGTTTTACAAAATGATATTTCAATATTCTATATTCGAAATTTCAATGCAATCATTGTGCAGTTGTTTTTTTTATGATTGGTGTAGTAGTTTCGTAGTTATAGTACTTTAAGTCGATGTCGCCGAAAATCCTGCAAAAGAGACAGATGCATCCATGAAAATATCCATTTACTCCAAGGCCCATTCACCCATTTACCCATTTAGGTACTGTAAAGATTCGAATTCTCGCAAATGAGCTATTTCTAAAAAAGTGCCCCAAATGCCCTTTTCGAAATGACCGATTCAATTAAAAACGTAAATTAGATTTTTTGTCGCGGACGAATGATGCCTCCCATATAAATCAATGATGTACATACCTATATAAAATAGTGTTACAGATCCAAAGATTCTTGGATAGTATCTGGCAACTTTTTCCCAGTAGTCTTCGGTAGGAATAGTACTGTTAGCCCCGACACGATTGGTAGAATTCCAAAAGTTATCATTGGCAGAGAGGGATGGACGCGTTTGAGTAAAGACACTTGAGGGGCCAATATGCCACCGACGCTTCCGACCAAAGTGCAGAAATTTAAAAGCGAATTCCTCAAACACGTCGGGAAGACTTCCGACGCTATTAGCGCAACTAGATCGAACGAAATCGCTATGCATAGTTTTCCGATTAAATAGAGTACGAGACCGTAGACGTCGTGGGAATTCGGTAAAACCGAATGGATTATACAGCATACTCCCGAGAGAATTAGATTTGAGAATAGTACGTATTTGCGCTCTAAGAAATGTACGACTATGAGGTAGATTACGATCGCCGGCAGTTCGATCGCTATCACAAGAATAAAGTTCAAATACACGTTCTTCTCGTCGCCTGAGATGCTCACGGAATTCAAGGAGAGTCCGAAGAAAACGAAAAGGTTGACGAACCAGCAAAACGCGCATATCAACAATCTAATAAGCAATTTCGGGGATTTTATCAGCGATTTAAACGGTGATTCTTGTGATTCTATTTTTACGGCGAATTGAGTTTCTATATCTTTTTCCTGCGACAGATCTTTCATGATTATAGCGCTTTTAGTCGATAGGGTAACGTTGTTGAGTTTCGCCGCCTTGTCTAAAATGTCTGAAACTTCTTTGATTCTACCTCTGGCGTTCAACCATCGTATACTCTCCGGAATGACGAAAAACGATATTATTCCTAAGAAAGACGGAACGTTCGTCGCTATTAGTAACGATCTCCACGATGGGAGGGCCATCGCTATTAAACCTAGGATAACTCCTCCGATCGCGTAGGACGCGCTGACGACACAACCGCTATAAACTCTCTGAGAAGCTGGGATTATTTCGATCGCCATCGTATAAACTACTGAAAATGCGCCGGCGCTCACGGCCAAATTTAAAAACTCAAACACGATAAAAAACCAATAATTCGGAGAAAACGATTGGATTAAACCGATTAAACCAGTGGCGACTATCATCGAAACCATAACGTTTCTTCTTCCGTATTTATCACTAATAGTGCCACTGTAAAGAGTACTAACTAAATAGCCTAAACTGTTTGCGCTTCCCACTAGAGAGCGTTTCCAGTCTTCGCAAGGGATGTTAAAAGTCCGCACGATAGCGTCGCCATCGCCGTAAATCCACTCATCGCACCGTTCAACGATCGTATCATCGTATGTTTGCACATCACAAGAAACGTTAATATCGTTCGCGGTATGATTAATCGGCAGGATATCCAAAACGGTGACGTTGCCAATCCCGAACCGTTCGCACTTCTTAGGCAGCCCCCTCTCGAAGGGGATCGCATGCGATAGCCAGGCCTGCTCGTATATCGAGTCGTTTCCATCGCACGCCGGCACCCGGCACCGGTACGACGTGTCGCGGGCGGTGAAGATGTACGACGATCCGCTCATGCGCAAGCAGATTACCATAATCGCTATGAGTATGTAGATTCGGACGTGGAATTTTCCGATTTTCAGCTCTTTCAATACGTTGTCGAGAGCCTCGGCGCCGTCGCTTTGATCCATCTTGCTACGACGTCGCCTCGAATTATTTGCGGAGGGGAAGTTCGGATCAATGGATTCGACTCCCAAATCTTTGTAAAGGCTGCGTTGCCCGAGCCGTACGAAGAATAGCAGAGCTCTGAAAATAAAGATAAAATATTTCAGTGGATGATTTGGCTATCGCTATCTACATACCAGAAACAACATTTCCTAGAAACTCAAATTTTGATTAGGCTGTCCCCAAAAGAGATGACTTGGAATATATGGAATATCCAAATCGTTTGAACAACATTATTATTATTTACTTGATCGGAGAGCAGATAATATTTTAGGAAAACCCATCCATATTTCAAGATTGTCAAAGATGGTTCTTAAAAATGCCCCATTCGGCGGAAGAACGGAAATTGAATTTATTCTCGTGACATTTCAAAAATAGCATCGCACACATATTATTTACATACCCTCATATCTCCAACAATATAAATTACCTTGTATATGTATACCTACAAGGGTGATTTTAATTTATCTATGGTAATATTGTATGTTTGGATTTATGTGATAATTATTTACTAATTCTTTTATTATGTATTGTTTATTTTACTTTTTAATTATTATTCTGTTTATTTTTTTATTTTTTGACGTGACAACGTCTTATAATTCGATGGAGCCGGCTGCACGCACGAAAAAACATGACTCATGCGGCGTTACCTCGCTCTGAGGCGTTCCATTTATTATATTTATTATTCAATATAAATGCTGCCATCTACCGGTTGCGACAAGAATTATTTACTAACCTCAGCAAGGACGAACGCAAGTAACTAAAATACAAAATATTGTTAGTAAACCCCAGTTAATAACGCAAGGAGTGCCACAAGGCTCTATCCAGGGTCCATTTCTTTTCCTTGTGTATATAAATGACATACCAGATTGCGTGATATCAGATAATGACGAAATTATCCTTTATGCAGATGATACTTCTCTAATTTTCAGTGATGCAAACTTAGATACTTTAATCAAGCGAATTGATGCCACGGTGAAAAAGCTGGGTACTTGGTTCCACGTAAACCGACTATCCCTTAATGCCTCTAAATCAAATTCAATTCATTTCTCTCTTCGGCCTTCCCGAGATAACGTCATTAGCATCCGCTATGGTGAAAATGACATTGAAAATGTTGACCATGTAAAATTTTTAGGTATCCATTTAGACAGTAAACTCCAATGGTCAACTCATTTGGATGAATTGAGCGGAAAATTAGGTAGTGCCACGTTTGCTATTAAAAAAATTAAAATGTTGTGCGGCTTTGAAGCCGCAAAGTCTGTATATTTTGCATATTTCCATTCCTTACTAAGTTATGGTCTCATGTTTTGGGGAATGACGGCAAATTCGGTAAGAATCTTTAGACTTCAAAAAAGAGCGATTCGCAATTTATTTACTATATCATCGCTAACATCTTGCAGGCCGTATTTCGTTGAATCTGGTATCATGACAATGTATGCCGCTTATATATACCAGGGTGTTATGTACGCACGAAAAAATATCAGCACCACTCCAACAAATTCAGATGTTCATTCGCACAACACGCGAAACAGACAAGACTTGCGTCCTTGCAAAGTGCGACTAAGTAAGGTTAGAAATAGTTTCCTGTATCAGTCCAATATATTTTATAACAAGATTCCATTGTGCGTCAGGGGTCTTGGAGACGTTCAATTTAAGAGCAAGGTCCAGGATATACTTATTAAGAACCCAATGTATTCTGTTAAGGACTTTGAGAGTATTGATTTTCCTAATCTTCTATAATTATTTATATTACAATCTTTTCTTACTTTTGATTTTTTTTAAAATTTTATAAATTTGATTATTTACATTACCTACTATTTACATTACAAGCATTGATTATCAAAGATGGATTATAATATAAAAAAATATATTGACCATTTCTATTGCGACATTGTTATTGATTTAATTTTATATTTTTTATAATCTTAATTTTACTGTTTTATAACCGACTTTTCGTTTTTATACTTTGACTATCTGCAGTATTTAAGCAGTTCCAATTATTTTAAAAAGATCTTAAATCTTTATTTTAAATTGAAATATTAATTGTTTTACAATTAAAAAATAATGGTCGATATTTAAAAAAAAAATTATACCACATAAGGTATAATACCAGTTACTCAACTTGACTATACCAAGAGTAGGGATTCCTACCAACTGGCTTATTTAAATAAATAAAAAATAAATAAAAATAAAAATAAAATAGTACGAATGAAAATCACTAGATTGATTTAAATTCTTGACATAATTTTATATGTATTCTTGATATACGGAATGTTATTACTGAACGGACAATTTTCTTTTGGGTACAACGGAATGCAACAAAGTAACCAACTTTTATTAAAAAAAAAAATAAAAAAGTATGAAAAGCTATCATTACGATGCGCTATCTAGCGGTTGGTAAAATGTCGCTGATATTGTTTATTTACGACGTATTACCTACCGCTAGATGGCGCAGCGTGCTCAAACGCTTCTCAAACCGTTATTTAACAGTTTAAGATTTCAAACTTTCAAATTTAAAAAACAATAAACTTTAAACAATAAACAATTATACAATTATTCTGCTATACAATAATACATTTACATGTTGTAGTCAAATCGGTGAGTATAAAAGCATATATTTTTGGGTGTTTGTAATAAACAATATCAGAATCTTAAATGAAACTGCTTCAAATGCAACCATTCCATCAGTATTTTCATATGACGTTGTCACGTTCAACTATAGTCAGTAAACCGACTTTACAGACAACCGATTTTTTTTGTAACAATTTCGTTTTTTTGATTAGGAAACATCTTTTTCATGACATTTAATTTTGGTTTCTTCCTTGGAACAGTGACACAGAAGCATTGTGTTTGGGTAGTTGTTATATATTTTGATGAATAAATTAAATGAAACAAAAAATGTATTTTGTGCACCAATATAGACTTTTCAATTTATTTAAATAAAAATATTGATAAACGAGTACATTTTATACCTATAACTATATAAAGGGCGCAATTAACCCAATGTTGTTACAGAGGTCGTATTTTACAATAGCTATGTTAACTCGTCCCACATGTCAGTAGCCAAGGAAGATACCATGTCCGCCTAATTAGGAGATGACTATCTCGTGTACTAAGGCACGCGTTCAATTTATTAGCAGCAATACATACGAGGCCGTCCCTAAGGAACTCAATAGTTACATCTTGTTTTACTAGTAATAATAATAATAAAAGCCTTTATTCGCTGACCGCATTGTACAATTTTGCCTTATGTGATAAAACAACATATTTTATTACTTTTTAATCTAATTTTTAAATAACGTATCATATTCTTCAGCAGCCAGTTTTTTGGTCAGGTTGTCCTTCGACATAGGCCTCCCCCATTTTCTTCCATTCATCTCTGTCCCAAGCTAACCTTCTCCATCCTTTCGGTAAGTCATCTTCCCATCTTTTAATTTGACGTCCTTTTTGTCTTTTCCCATTTCTAGGATACCATTCCATTACGTCCTTCGTCCATTTTTCTTTGTTGGTTCTCATGATGTGACCAGTCCAGTTCCATTTAGTTTTCTAATTTTGCTCAAAACATCGTTCACCTTTGTTATTTTCCTTATTTTTGAGGTCGTCCACCTGTCCTGTAGCCTTATGTTTAGCATGCTTCGCTCCATGTTTCGTTGGCATACTATAAGATTTTGACAATCCAGACAAGACTGTTTATATATTCTTCAATATTTGATCTAAACACAGTGTTATAAAATATTTAAAGAAATACTGTATCACGCCAAGACTTTCCCGGCAAGCAGAAAAACCCTTCGATTGCGTTTCTTCCTCAACTAAAATTGGAAGTTAGTACAACCGAACGAGAGACAGCAATAAGTTAGAGCGGAATATGAAATGAACGATCGTCGTTTTCTCGCACCAAAACTATGTGTCGAACATCAGAATAAATTTTAACACATTTCACATTTGTATTCGGTGGGTAGTTTTAATGCGGAAAAGTGACAACCATTCATTTCACATGTCTTTCTATCGTATTGCCCTGTCTCTTTCACATAAACTAATATCCAATTTTCGTTCACTAAGAAACGCAATCGAGCCCACTGTCATTTAAATCTCTTTGAATCTAGTCACCAAATTCCAAATTCATATTCACAAGCAATCGTTTTGTTTATTTATTTATATAAATAAACATTTATGTAAAACAGTGACTTTTAATACAAAAATAACAGGAAACAAAAGGCAAACCTTCAGATCTTACTTAATTGATTCTTTCACTCAAGTGGGGCTAACAATGGGTAGGGTAGATAGGGCTCTAATAATTCGATAAAGTAAAATGCTCACAAAATTAAATTGCCTTAAAATGACGTCCTCGAAAAAAAAAATGGCAATTCCATTATAAAATCAGCAATAAAATAGACCATAAAATTCTGTTAAATAGAGTGGAACAAATATAATAGACTAACGCTAAAGGAAAGAGAAAAATAAAATTATGAGAATGAAAGCAAAGAGAAAGAGAGAAAGAAAAGAAGGAATTAAAAAAAACCAAATATGATCACATCTTAAAATTATTAAAATTATTGATCGAAATCGCTGTATAATATTGCAAATTATATATGCGTCAAAAATTAGATAACGAAATTTCTCATCTGCATAATTTTTTATTTCTTCTGAATTTCTCACCTGCATCTGCCATACATTTCTCATATGCAAAACCGAGCTATCTCCACGAGCTTTTTGAACCACTAAGTTCCCACGGTCTCGTACTTCGGTCAGCCTCTGACAGTTTACTAAAAAAACCGTGTCATAATACTGATTCCTATTCCTACTCTTTCTGTGTTCATGTTTGCAAGACTCTGGAACTATCTCCCGGCAAATATACGAAACTCGCTCTCTTAACCATAATTTAAGACTCACCTCAAATACTGGACACGCCTGGTGTACCCTCCTCCCTAATCCTAAATAAATGTTTTCCAATATATTTTATTCCTACCCTGTTATAATAAATAAGTACCTACAAAAAGTCATCGCTCGGACCATTGCGCGGTCGGCGATTCAGTTATCAAATTTACGCGCTGCGGATCGTATCGCACGTCGTGAAATACTCGTCTATCCGAGATAGAAAAAAATACATAAAAATAACTTCCGGAAGTGCCGTGCATTTTAGGGAGTTTGTTTCATAGGGATCAGCACCAGCGTCTGGGTAGCTACCCATCAGCGAAGCAGCCAGAGAATATCAGGAAGGAAGCGGTTTTTTGAGGTACTCCTTTTCTTAATCCTGGATCTATTTCCACTGTGGCTGTTCAGCGCCCACCACACCTTAACTAAATACAGTCCATTGCCTGACGTTCAGGATATCGACCAATTACTACCTTTTTAGAAGTAACCAGTTCTTCCCGTCCTCTCCTCTTCTTTTTTAAATACTTCCGTTTTAAATACTTTTGCTGGTCTGTATTTTATGCAGACGAACGTAATAAGCTTGAACACTGCGCGCATGAGCCTTTGTGATTAGGTTATTTGTAAGACATTGCCTCTTGGCAATAAGCTCGCCTTTTTATATCATAATTAAGTGCGAATAAAGAGTATATTATTATTATTAATTTTCATTAGAAAAAAATCTAAGCAAATTAATACAGTGTAAAATATTTCTTGAGTGTGGAAAATTACAAGTAACGAATTAAAAGACTTAAAATAATTCTGTTGCGTAAATTAAAAAAAAACTTTTTTTGCTACTTTTCGAATTCTCTCTTTATCATCGGGAATTTTGAGTGAGTAACGTTGATATGTAGGTAATGTACGTTTTTTTCAGAGCATGATTTTATTGCGTGACTTAGATTATTTTCTCAAAAAAAATAAACGTTTCTATCCAACATAGGCACACAAGTGGAAAACTAATAAATTAACATTTTTAGAGCGTTCTGTGACTAGAGGAGTCATAGTTGTAAAATTTAGGAAGACATTTTATTTAAATGTTTAAGTTTATTTAAATGTATGAAGAAGTGTCTTAGATTTTTTATTGCAGTTTATTACTACTCCTACTATAGGTTATCGCTGTTCACATGGACTCCGTCAATTCAAAATCGATTTAATATGACAAGTTTCAATATGACAAAGTATTGATCTGGGCATATCAAAAAAGCATTGTGCCCAAAAACAAATAAATATATCTTATAAATAATTATTTAGCCTACCTAACATTAATCCATGAAACCACTGTCACAAAATAATACACAAATCACAGTAAACCCCACAGAAAATAAATAAACATTTAACACAATAATATAAAATGTTCACATTTTTTATATTTTCATGTGTTGTTAAATGATAATGTAATATAATATTATTTAAATTTCACAGTAAAATCGCACTGCGCGAGTGCGCACAAACGTTTGAAATATCTTATGATTGTGACCGTAATTTAACCCTTTAGTCAGTAATGAGCGGTTGTGCGACAGGACAAAATCACGAATTAATTAAAAGTCGACTTGGCTATCGATGCAAAAAGTCGACTAGGTTTTGTTATGATGACTTTCATATTGTTTTCAGGTATTGTAATTATGGTTTTAATGTTCAATGTTCTTCAAATGTTCGATTTTAATGCTATAAAAATGCATTCGAAGAATCAATTTATATTAATTCTTCACATGGTTGAATAGCAGCTTGTTTTTTAATCTTCTTTTACTAAATCAGAATTACGCTAATATCTTATTATAGTGCGTATTCAGGTAAGTTTATATTCAGTTTATTATCACTATTTTATAAACTAGTATTACTTTATGTCTCTTTTTTCTTCAAATTCCTAAATATTGATGTCCATCATTTTAACGAGATTGTATAATAATATAATAAATTTTAATGCAGATATAACTCCAGAGTTTATAAAATCTAATAAATCAATATTTTCTTTGTTTCACAAACAATAATCATCAAATATCTGTTCGTATCAGGTGTACAATCAATACTATACACCTTAACCCTTGGAGTAAATGGGTATTTTCATGGATGCATCTGTCTCTTTTGCAGGATTTTCGGTACTATAACTCGACCTTAAAGTACTATAACTACGAAACTACTACACCAATCATAAAAAGAACAACTGCACAATGATTGCATTGAAATTTCGAATATAGAATATTGAAATATCATTTTGTAAAACAATTAGATAATTATGAATAAATATGAGAACGTCAAAGAAGTGAAAAAAACGCGGAACCAGATCTGGTCGTATCATACTCAACGGATAATTGTTTCAGAACCAGATTTGGTCGTATCATACTCAAGGGGTTAATTTCATGCCAACATTGTAAGCCTTAATTGCGCTTGATTGCGTTTCTTCGTGAACTAATAGATGAAAATATTTCATGCGAACGAGACAGAGCAGTACGTTAGAGCGGAATGTAAAATGATCGGTCGTATTCCCGCACAATAACTACCTGCCGAACAATTCCATCGATTCGACCGATTGGTAGTTTTATGCAGGAAAAGTGGCAATCATTAATTTCATTTCATATATTTCGTACTCACATATTGGCCTGTCTTACTTGCATGAACTAAAACCGATTTCAGAACGAAGAAACACAATTTGGCCTGCTTTAGATTTTTCTAAATAAAAAAAAAATTGAAACGTGAAAAAACTCTTATTTATACACTTCTAAAAACAACTGACAATAAATGGTTTGCAAATATTGAGTCATGAAATTGCCGATTCTCAATACTGGCTAGTTTGAACTCAAATATGTTGCGTTCTTTTTATATTTCCAAATTCAATTTTATTTCTGAAGCTAAGGAAGTTCTGTTTCGAAATCAGCTATTTATTTGTTTTAGCGTCATTTGACTTTACTCTGACATAGTTCTTTTCACAACCATAGTTTTTTTTAAATTGCAGTATTTTTGAATATGGGTTCCGCCATGACACCAGCGTTGCAGGTACAGCTTAAAGAATCAATAATGTGTTTAGGGTAGCCACAATAACGAACGAACGGTGCGTTTTTGGTTCAAACGTTTCTATTCTGGAAATTTAGATTTAAAGAACGAGCCCTGTGGACCGCCGGAAACGCAAGTCGATAATGAACAATTAAAAACGATAGTGGACGCTTGACCACACACACTGCACGACAGACGGTCGCTAAATTAGAGGAGCTGCGATTGGAAACTCTTCGTCGCCTACTGTACTCTTCGGACCTTGCTCCAACGGATATAATAAAGAGTTTTATTAATATCCACTATTTTTCGGACAACTTCTTGTTAAGACAAAAAATAAATTGGTTTGAGAGTGTCAAACCGCATTCGAAGAATTCATCGATTATCGGTCCCAGATTTTTTTTCGCAAAGGAATCAAAGAACTTCATATGAAATGGCGGAAATTATAAAAAAAGTAAACTTTTTTTATATAAACCGGCAATTTCATAGGTAAGGACGTAATGCCTAATTTCCATAAAAGTTAATTTAAGAAAGGAGGGGTTGGGATTGGAAATAATATTGACTTCAATACAAATAAAGTCGATTTCTAAACGACTTCACCACGACTCCCAACTCTATCTCACAAACGTCTAATTTACCCGCACTTGGCGGTAAATCCGCGGTCGAGCTGTAACTTTCCCGCTCAAAAATGTATTCCGCGGCTATTTCAGACTAATGATAATAATATGCTAGTGCCGATAATATAGTGAAGGAAAATATCATAACATGTTCCGACGAAACAAAGAGACATCGTGAAGTGCCATAATCACGTGTTGTGTATTGATTGATTAGCATAATATGGTAATGCAATTATTGAAATAGAAACAATAATCTAATGCGACATGTTTTGCGGGTAAACAATGTCTATTAAATCGCTATTTTCTGCAAGAAATGATTAGTTTAGTGTCTTTCGTATTTATAAATAAATAAGCCAGCGCTGAAACATAATATCGAATATTTATAATTTGTAATTATTTTAAAATAAGAATTGATTAATTTAATTACATTTGCCCAATGGCTACGTTGGCTATCGTAGGTTTTTTGAGATTTTGTCTAAACTGATTTCTCTGATATAAGGTTTATTATTTCCGAAAACCGAAGAAAAGAATTATTTGTAACTTGTTCCTCGGTTCCTAATAGATTCGGTGTACACCGTTTCACCGCTTCGTAAGGGAGAGGACCGCGCAAGCGACCTCGAACTCGGAACCAATCGAGAGACCGGAGTAATCTGGTCACAATTGGAAGTAAGGGCGTGAGTGTCAGCCCGCCAGGTAACATTCCTGGCTATCTCGCGGATGGGCTTGTGACGTTGCTAGATAGTGGACTGTCTTTGTCCTCAAGTCTTCTACGCTCACTCCAGGGAGATAGAACGAACAATTCGTTAAAACTTCCTGTGGTGACGGGCTTGCCCGTTGTAGTCGACAACCCTTGTTGTTGTAACTTGTTCCTAATTAGCTACTTTATATCACAAATTTTCTTTTGAATTTAATATACCTAGGTGTCTACTGAATTTTATAACAGTATTTTGACGTAACAGTAATTCGACGTATGCACAAGCCATTGTTTACTTGGTACGCTTGCCTTGGTACAAGCCTAGGCCTAATTAGACGGCGTTGATTTGAAGAAATACTCTACGGCTATGCTTTTTATTTTGCTACTGTTTACAATGAAGACTCTAATAGTGCTAATGTAATAATAATGTACTGCAGTTAAAATTTTGTTTTTTTAAAAAAAATAAATACATGAATTCTCCAAGTTTATCATCAAATAATAATAGGTGAGTTTTTAAATAAAGTTGACTTTGATGGTTAAATATTTAATTTCGGTAAAACAAAAGACGGTAGTTTTTTATTTTAACAAAATAAAACATATAAAGAAAAGAGTATGGGAAGAAAATTATAGATACTAATATCCGGGTAGTATATCAGGGTAATATACCGGAATTTGTAAACGTCAGAATCTGACCGTAGATATAATGTGACACCAGATCGATAATAACATCAAAACATTACAGCGGCAACTGCTAAAAGTGATAATATTTATTGCATAACCGCATTCTTCCTGCTCCTTTTATTGTTTATTGCTGTGTTTTTTATTGTTCATAATGGCAGCAGAAATACAATAGACATTCCGAAGATTCTCAGATAGTAAACTGATTAAAAAAGACTGCAAGGTAATTGGGGATATTCTCAAGTCATGCTGCTTGATTTACAAAAATAACCTTAAATATATATCAGAAAAAATAGTGGTCGTCGCGCTTACTCATTTCCTTGTATTGCTTCTTGTTTAAATGAAGGAAAGTGGAACTTAATTCCCCTTTCAGCTGATTCCATACAACCGCCGAATAGTAGGAGAAGATACTCCTAAAACTAATGGCCTTGTATTTAGGTATTATTGCTAAATAGTGGCGTAAGGTTAACATAAATTTACAGTCAATTTTACATATATAATTACGTCAGAAATTTTATTTTATTTTATTTTAATTTCTTAGGAAAACTTACAGCTAGTTAAACATATATAGGTACACATTGAGAGATATGTGCTGAAGGCCAATTAAAAGTTTTCACACATAATAAAAAGATACAACAAGTGAATAAACAAACAACTGTAACTAGATAGACGCTAATATTTCTAAGAAGAAAAGAACATATTGTTAAGTATAAGTTTCAAATTTCGAGAAGAGGTGTTGAATAGGTCAATATCAACTTCTCGTGCCAATACATTAAAACATCTACTCGCTCGTATGACATAAGAATTATTCTTATAATTCGTTTTTGCAGTGGGCACGTAAAGCAGGTTGGGATGCCTGAGACGCGCACCAGGGGTACGTAAGCCCAAACGTCCAAGCAACTCGGGACAGTCAACCTTTCCATTTGCAATGTTTAGAAGATAGGACAGGTCCGCTACGCTCCTTCTTTTGGATAGTGGGAGTGTCATACAGTCTAAGAATATCATAAGAGTCTAAGAGTATCATACAGTCTAAGAATTAGTTATTGTCTACTTAGACTTAAAGTCTTTATTGACTCCATGCGCGGCATAAAGCACCTTAATACCATTTTCGCCTTAATGAAGTCGTTTAAAGTCGTCAAGGATTTTATTGCCACAAACTTTTCCTGCTGTGTCTGTAACTTCTTTGACAATTCGCTCTACTGCTTGTATGTGGCAAGAAGAACGTGGAAAATCCAATTGTGGAGTCTCTGAAACTGCCAGTCTGTTATTTTACTCGATATTGGCGGTGGCGTTAGTTCAATTTCTTGCCAGGTTAGTATTATTATTCTTCTCCTTCTTTCTTCCCTTTGGCTCTCCATCCAACGAAGGTGATTTCTGACAAGTGGTTACTTACTTTTTTAATTGGGAACTTCATTGTTAGTGGGACAGCACTGAAACACACAGACGCAGAACTGACAATGAAGGACTGGAATTTTTATATCATAGCTCTTGTTACTTTAGTATTATTTACACAAATATGTCAATTTTTAACTTGATTTTCAGGTTTCATTACGTCATAATTACGCACTTTAAAGTTCAGATAGACTAATAGATGGCGTTCTATCTCTTCGTATTATTTCAGTGATATAATAAGCCTACATAAAAAGTACAATAGATGGCACTAATAATTGAATGTTATTATTGTTATTATTAGTTAAAATATTAGATTTTTATAATCAGTGGGTCTTTATGAAAAAATCAGTCATTGCATTTCTTAAACTAAAATCGGAAATGAGTTTGTGTGATCGAGACAGGGCAATACGATAGAGGAAAGTGAAATGAACGGTTGTCAATTTGTCGCATTAAAACTATCCACTAAAGATAAAGCACCTGAATCTAACACCGCACGAAATGTGTTCAAATTTATTCGAACGAGTATAAGTTCGACAGGTAGTTTTTATCGACGATCGTTCGTTTCGTATTGCTCTATCTCGTTCGCTTGAACTAATTTCAGTTTTAGTTCACAAAGAAACGCAATCGGGCCCATTGTCAATGTTATTATAGATTGTCAAATAAATTGCTATTAGTTTCGCCGACAATTCTATCAGCGCCACCTGCATTCGACGGCGCGAAAGGTTTGTCAAATCGTACTACGGAGTTGAGCTATCTAATACCATATAGAATGAAAAGGGCCTTACCCATTGGTTAATCGATTATCGATAGCGCTTTACTCTTTCTTTGCTCATGTTAGAAAAAAACTAATCATCTTTCACTCTCTCTCCCTCCTTGAGTCCTAGAAAAAATCCATAATTTATGTAGCATGCATCATGCATGCTAAAAATCTAGCATGCATCATGCATATAATGCTAATAAAGGGGTTTCACCTGCGCCGATGCATCTCTATAATACATATCGATGACTAATAGAATTGCGATTTCCGAAGCAATTACTTGAGCATTTTTTCCGCGTGGATTATGTCTATTACGATTTCTTCGTCAAGGAAAACCCGTTTGAGGATAGGAATTGATATGAAAATTTTATCACTTCAGTTAAAGGACGACGACAGATTTTACAAGTTTTATATTTTCTTGGAATGTTCGTATGTAAGTTGTCCGTTTCAAAATTTTCAAACCATATTTCAATCACTAGGTATGCGATTGAGCTGGAATTTGGTATACTTAAGTAAATAGTACAAGTACTTTTGTAAGTTCAGTGACAATGCAATAGTATGGTACCATCGAGGTGATTTGATGATTGAGCCGGGATGTAGGGACTGGAACTCTTTGATGGCAAATGGTAGGTTAGGTTAGTCGAAATGGGGCTAGTATGTTTTGCTATCATGAGTACTTGCTATTACACGTGATGACGAGGGTCTGAAGATGGAGCCGGGATATTGCCACTGGAACTCCCTAGTGGAAACTAAAGTTTGTTTTTAGAAACACTTTTCTACTTTTAATTTATTAGTGTTGGGTTTAGTTTATATATATATGTAGAGTGGACTGTGAGGAAGGTTGGTTATTTTAAAGGGATTATAGGCATCATCGTGGAGAGGAGAAGGAATCAAATTTACGCACCTTTCTATTTTTCGCGTAAATTCCTTGCTGCAATTTCACTCCAAAATATCTCCAAATCTTCGGCTGGCCAGCTCACGGACGCGATAATTACTATCACAGCACGATAACGAGAACACTCACAGGAGCACGTCTGGTTCGGCCTGCGCGTAAATTCTCACTGATTGGGAATTGGGAGGTAGGTAGGATATAAATATACAGGGTATTCGGCAGACGGTTGTACATACGATTATGACGGACATGTGAGGCCCTCACCTACATGCTTGGCCCCAAAAAATTAACCTAGGCCTCACAATTTTTTTTTAATGATTTTTTTTGTAATATGGCGAAATTTTTCATTTCCATGGCTTTAAACTCCATTAACTTCATTTAAAACTGATAAAATAGTCAACATTTTTTTTATTCGTATCTAAATTAGTAGCAGATTAATAATGAAAAAAAATTTGGCTCAGATAATCACCATTAAAAAAAATTTGCCCTAAAGTACAAAAACAATTTAAAAATAATCTTAAATGTCAATTTCTCATTGCATTAAAAAAAAAAAAAAAGAGGTAGAGCGCTTCAAATTTAATCAAAACATCTCTAGGTTATGCCCTTTCTATTGGTATGCAATTTACGTATTTTATTTCAAAATAACAAGAGGTATTGATCATTTCACCAAAACTGACGTAAATTGCTGAAAAAAAAAACAGGGCTATTTTTTTTAATGGTGGTTGTCTGAACCAAATTTTTTTTTTTATTATTCTGCTAGTAATTTAGATACGAATAAAAAAAATGTTGACTGTTTAATCAGTTTTAAATGAAGTTAATGGAGTTTAAAGCCATGGAAATGAAAAATTTCGCCATATTACAAAAAAATAATTTAAAAAAAATCGTGAGGCCTAGGTTAAATTTTTGGGGCCAAGCATGTAGGTGAGGGCCTCACTTGTCCGTCATAATCGTATGTACAACCGTCTGCCGAACACCCTGTATATTATACGGTATAATTGAAAATGGCCTAACCAATTAGAGTTAATTTATTTTATTTATTTATTTATATTTATTTTATAGCAAACTTACAGATAGTAGGTATATATATATATATATATATATATATATATATATATATATATATATATATATATATATATATATATATATATATATATATATATATATATATATATATATATATATATATATATATACATATATATATATATATATATATATATATATATATATATATATATATATATATATATATATATATATATATATATATATATATATATATATATATATATATATATATATATATATATATATATATATATATATATATATATATATATATATATATATATATATATATATATATATATATATATATATATATATATATATATATATATATATATATATATGATACTAGTATTTTAAAAACATATTCAAACGAAACAAGTTAAATATCCTATGAATAGTTTACAATGCTTGCATTACAAATTAACAAAGAAATGACATGAACATGTTGATAGTAGAAAAAATATATAATAAAGGTAATAATACTATAAGGGTAAGAAAAGTAATAATAAAGTAAGTTGTTAATAAGGTTATTTGGATAGAGCAAAATAGAAGTATGAGTAATTGGATAATAATATTTATTATACATAATATGATATAATACAATAGTATGTTATAAAATAATAATAATATAATACAGTACATTATCATGGCAGTTAGTGAAATCTTAAAAAGTAGGAGATAGGCTAGGTATGATCGACTCTTTTAATAAATTAATGGAATCACAAAACACATCTAATCCTTTACAAGATTTATCAAAAACGCGACACATTCTGGTGAGAGGTCTATTCGACCCGATGTTGTTATTGCAAGCGATCATTACTGCTGTTGCATTTTTGTTAATACTACTATCATACTATTATTACTGCTAAAACTACTGCTTACTGCTAAAACATTAAATAAGCATACATGGAAAATATTCTTATATTGAGATCACTCTTAGCAACTACAGATTAAATGTTCTTTATGAATGCAATATGCGATGATCACAATTAATAAGAAACATCATGTAGATAAGCTGTTCACTCATTCATTATACATGTCTATACGATAGTATTAGACGTTATAGCTAATCATGATTGTTTATGCTTTTAAATACATATAAATATTCATAAATCAAATCATTTTATTATGAGACATTTTGCCAAATTACATACATATGTTGTAGGAAAAACGTAATGTTTATTATTATTTTTGTAAAAATTCTTGTAATAATCTTAAGGAAGTCATAAAATCCTTATCAAATTTTTAAGTGCAAAGTCCTCGGTTTGGTATAAGGCCGTCCATGGTTCTGCTTTCGCGTCGGTTGTTAGTTTGACATAGTCTATGATTTGCACCATGCAAACGCACTCGTATATGTAAAAAATCTCTTGTCATATACTGGATTTTCGACTAAGCCATTAAATATTTTTTTTGTTTGAATAGTTTTCTAAGATGTCTGATACGCGCTGGGACCTTATTATAATAACAGAGGCTTCGGTGAAGGAAACTGCGCACCTTGCTATTATAAGCCGGTGCCCATTAAGATGTAGGTCAAATTTATTTCTGGTATTGTGTGGATGAAAATCGTTATTCGCCGGGACCTCCGATATTTATTTACATCGTCATGATTCCCGTCTCGATGACAAACGGCTAATACGAATTTCTAGGAGAAGCTGATATAGACTGCGTACAGCCCTTTTCTGGAGAATAAGAATTCTAATCGAATTTGCTGCCTTTCCCTAGAACATTAGGCAATATTATTATGTAATAAAACGCCCGAAAGGCAACCCTTTGGGCAACTGATCCACCTGTCGTGACACGTTAAAACAAAGTCCTTTCCGGTTCAAACCCTCTTCGAGGAGGTTACTGGATAGGAGCTGAACAGTGAGTTGAGCCAACAAGGGGGTCTTAATGGCCCAACTGCACAGGAACCGTTATCTGCCTAGGCCCTAGTGTACAGTAATGGTCGGTTACCGTCGACCTTACTCCTTCTGCTGTCGTTTTGTCAATTATTATGAGCGTAGGTAAGGTGGGCAGGAAAATATAGTCTAAAGGTAAACATGACTAAACGTGTCTCGTCTCTCTCGTTGCAATATTTATAGTAAATAAAAATCCCCATTCGGTCAAAAGTGTCTCATAATCGTCTGCTCTGTAGTAGATATATTGATATTCCCTGCAATAATAAGTGTCTCGTTTTGTTATTATAATCCATGCTGTCATGTAGAGTTGTGTAGAGTGCATACAAAATAATTACAAAGGATTATCCTTCTCTGTCGACTGTCATCACTATAGGTAGCCGGGTTTTTCTAAAATAGACTGCAGTAGCTTACCATCAGAGAGACGAGACAGGTTAGAACTCTCTGTCTATTATATAGAATCCTCACGAATAGCGTGTTGCTTTATCTCGCCGAAAGGTTCACCGATCTATCGGCGCACGGCCGCCTTCTTATATTAGAGAAAAAAACTTGTTATCCATCCCTGGTCACAAAAGCGACTTTTGTTGCGATGTTTAGTGAAAGCTGCACGAATCTGGAATACTTTACCGAGTAATGTCTGAACAGCCCCCAGCATCACCACATTCAAGGCCAGGCTCAAGGAGCACGTAAACCTAAACCTTAACATGAACAACCCTCCTCCCCCCCGCCTCCTTCTAGGATATCTTTCCTTCTTTCGCCTTCTTACTTCCCTTTGCATCTTTATTTAATTTTAATTATTTTAATTCTTTGTTTTTATGATTTTTTTTCTATTTTTCTGTTTATTTTATCATTTTAATGTTAGTTTTGTGTAGCCAACTTAAAACTTGTGATATACACTAAAGTGATAAGTTAGCTGATGGATATTGCCGCAAGGTAATAGGATCGCCCTTTTTACACGACTGCTCAAAAAAAAAAGAGTGTAATGTGTTCAGGGTTCATCTATGTATGTTTTCCGTTTCTTTATTCCACCATAACTTATATTTGTCTGCCGTGTAAAGCCGACTTTAGTCAACGCTATTGTCGAATTAATATTTATGCTTTAATCGTTTTATATCTACATTTAAACTGACGAATTCTAATATGCGATAATTAGCTTTAATTCATAATTCATGCTTTTATTGTATATTCTGAAACAATAAATTGAATACTGAATACTGAATACTGAAACGCTTGGACCAATTTAGATGTGTGTGGTATTGTTAGAACCGTTATGTCATCCCGAGTATCCAAGGGTAGCTTAACTGTCCAAATATCAAGTAAATAGTTGTAAAATGTCCAAATGTCAATAAATTAATATTAATATATCGTGTTAAGTGTCAAATGAAAGGTCTGATTCAGCACATTTCAGAAATATAGGTACATGTATCTATATGAATAAATACATAAACCACAAATATTTTATAAAAAGTCGTAATGAAAATAATTATAAATACAATAGGTAATTTTCTCTGACGGCAGCTGTGTTTTTTATTCTATTTAATATATTTACTTCTTTCTTGTAAAGGTTGTAAAATTAATATTATTGTTTTAGATGGAATAATCGGATGGAAGAATAGATGGAATTGGTCTATTATTAGATGGAATAATAGACCAAAATCTTCACTATAATATGTGAATTCTGGTTTCTTGCAGTAGGTACGTAAGCCAAAAAATAATTACAGCATACTCACTAAACGTAGCGTCGTCAATAAAATGGCACTACAGCATCTTTACATGAATGCCTAATAATAGTAAATAATATCACAGAAACGTAAAACCGAACATGTTGAGGATTGATAAATTGTCACTGTATGTTTTAACGTACTTCAAAGGGTAGATTATGTCATGTCTTTATACTTTTTGTTTCTGAAATGCAGCAAAACTATACTGAAGCGTCAAGTTCAAGACTGAACAGTTCTGTGTATACTGCTGGATCGGCGCCATGATCGCTGTATGGCGGCTTGGCGCGCTGTCAAAAATATTATTTTATGCGAAATCCGAACGACAGTCTTCAGTCAAATGAGGATCCAAAAAATCTTAAAGTAATCGCTCAATTAATGAGACACTATTTATCCTAACAATTCTTTTCGATCCAAAAAAATCGGTTGTGTCACCCCAAGACTTTTCCGGCAAGAAGACAACCCCCCCCCCCCGCGAGGCAATTCCCACCCCCTCCCCCAACCTTGCTGACTTCCACCCCCTCCCACCCCCCTCCCACCCAATAGTGATAGTTTCAAGTGACTGATAGCAAAATTTGGTATTTTTCTAAAAATTATGTAGTATTTTCTAAATACGGCAGTATCTATTATTTTTTCTTGCGTCGCTTGTATACGCGATATTCTAACCAATTTCACAACGTGATTTCGGTCCAGAAAAAGCATCTGTGTACCTACCGAATTTTAAGTCTCACTGTAATATTTCGAGATTGAAGTATGACTAGCGCGCCCTCTGATGGACCGATTTCAACTACAATATTTACAACTTATGCCATGACCGAATGATGCCTGCATGCCAAATTTCAGCCTAATCTGATGAAGCGTTTGGGCGCTATCGTCGAGGAATACACACACACAGACACAGACTCACAGACATACTTTAGTCTGGAAATGGTTGAGGAAGTAAAAAACAGTTGTGTCGCCCCAAAACTTTCACGGCTAGTAGCCAAAGACTCATGGAAGGATTTTGAGAGTGATGTCCTTTCGGGAAGGAGGTTCGACGCAATCGTAATGACGTCGGTGGAAATGCAAAGCTTTTAGGTCAGTTTGTAAGTTAATACGTATTAGTTTGATATGTACAAAATATTACCGTAGCTTAAATATGATATATTCCAACCAACATTTCACAATGTGGTTTCGACCCAACAAAGCATTTGTCCCAAATTTCAAGTATATAAGTCTACTATTGTTATAGTCGAGATTGAAATATGACTAATACGCCCCCTGGTTGACCGAAATCAAACCACAATCTTTTTAACTCTTGCCATGACCAAATAATGGCTGCATGCAAGCTTCATCTCAATCAGATTAAGTGTTTGGGCCCTATCGTAATTTTTAGAGGAGCGTAATTTTTATTTTTATTTTTATCGACGACGGCTATATTGCTAGATTTGACAATTAGTTTAAATTTAGATATTTTTAGTAGACGCTTATCTATTTTCATGACCATCATATTATTACCTTGATAATTATGACTACAGACATTGAGCTCTTTTTTTGATCAGTAATTTTGATTATTAGATTATTTTCTATTTATCAATGGTTTTCAAACCAATTATAATTTACTAAAATTAATTTATATTGCGACAACTATATCATGATAGTTAATATTCTTTAATTAATTACATTATTTGAAATTTTAGAGGCAAAGGCGCATCCAAGTGTAGGAAAGCCTACCTATTGGAGCAGAACTAAATTGTAATTGTATTGTATTGTATTGTATCGTATAGGAATATGGTACACAGATAGACAAATAGACACACAGACAGACTTACATCCGGAAATTATATTGATCGTCTCAGAGGGGGGGGGGGGGGGGGGGGGGGGTAAAATGGATACTTAAGTCCTCATCTGGAAAAATAATTAGCGCGTTGACAATACATTTCCTCCTTTTTGGTTCCCTGCTCTGTGTGAATCGGGAAAGTAACACAGAAGCAATATTGCAATCAGAAGATGAGTATCGGTATCGCCTATTATTCTATCTCGGTATCAAATGCGATTTTAGAGTGCATTGATTTTTTAAGTTATTTTAGGCTCTGCTATATCGCATCGATTATTCCACCTTCCTGTCGTAAAAATCAATGCATTTTAAAATGTTTTTCTGTACAGATCCTGTCATAGATGTAATATATCAGGCTTGCAAGGCATGGGAATCGCCACACCCACCAATCGGCCCAAGGCCCACGTTGCCACTGGCAGTAGAGTGGTGTCGACTACGACGGGCGAACACGTCACCCCAGGCTGGTATAACGATATGTAATCATTCTTTCAGCCGTGGGATGAGCGTAGAAGACTTAGAGACAAAGGCAATCTACTGTCTAGCTCGCCAGCAGCCCGTTAGAGACCGACGCCTTACGGGAGGCACCGGAAAGGTACACAGCTGGCAGCCTCGCCCCCTAACTATCAGTTTTGGTAGGATATCTGCGTCTGGAATTACCTTCAGGATTCCTCCATCTTTTCGACTGGTTACGGGTCCGAAGTCGTTTACCCGATCTATACCTGTTGTAGCGGTAATTCAATTAGAATTATCGCGGACCTGGGCGTTCTTTGCCCGTAGTGCCACACGGGATCGAGTGGCCAAAGGTCATTTTAAGACTGGCTTGACAATAGGTCAACATCCATCCCCGCTGCTTAGGAGACAGTCTATTTCCATAGTCTCCAGACTCCTTTAGCAATTAAACAGAGTGCATAACCGATAGGCTTCACCGCACGGTGCGCAAACCGGCCAGTGGCGCCGGGATGCAATTTCGCCGGGAGAAACCGGTCCACCAGCGTTAAGGCCTAAGACACGAGAGTCTTACCCGGAGTAGCCTTCCACACGAGGAGGCTTCTGAATAGGAGCTGAATCGCGAGTTGAGCCGATTCGAAAACACAGTGGATCTTGTGGTCCAAGCTGCACGAAACCGTTCACCACCCGTTACCACTGGCAGAAGGGCACACAAGGACCGCCTTGCGCAACAGAACCAGGTAGTGGATAAAGGTGGAGATGGAGTGGATAAAGGTGGAACAAACCTGAGGCAGACAGACAGGGCCATTAGGGACACAAATCTTAACAAGCTGCTCACTGGACACTGCCGACTGAATAAGCGACGACCCCTTGTACCTGAGCATGAGATAAGTACATTAGTACAAAAAATCGGTTGTGTCTCCCTAAGACTTTCCTGGCAAGCAGGCAAACCCCACAAGCGCCAAACCCTACCCCTCCCCAATTATCATCGAAATGAAATTTATAATCATAACATTAAATTTACCATCATAAAAAAATATATCATCAAAAAATAATTATAAAATTATCGAGTAAATAGGTAAAAATCTAAATCATAATAATAATAACCTACTCAGTAAAAAAAACGAATAGAAATAAAAACCACACTATACAGTTAAAATGGATTGTTGCTACTTTCAAACACGTATTTTAATATATTGTATACTTGGAGGAGTGAATGGGTGGTAAGGTGAACGCTCACAAGTGGCAATACAGCTGTCCTAAACCTACCACAGCCGGTCGTTAGTCCGGAATCCCCTGCTCACTCCCCAGAGTGTAATAATACTTTATGATGGGCCCTACTTCGGTCAGTGAATTTCATGGCAGCTCCGTTTTTATTTTATTTTTTTAATTTTATAGTTCTATTTGGTATAATCAAAAGTCAGACCATCAAAGATAAACCTTTAAGCTGGGCATTGACGGTCAGTTTTTCGCGTCAGTCTAGACGTAAAACTGTGGCGTCACTCCAAATGGTTTTATGCCAACTAGATTTGCCCATTGACTGGCGTCACTCCGGCTCTTCAGTTTTTGACCGGCCCGGCCGCATGAAGGACGTGTCTCTTTGCGGACATCCACGAATAAAAATGGATTCCGATTCCGAAAAAGAAACATTCCTTGTTACTACGGCTACTGTTTGTTTTATTTTATTTTATAGCAAACTTACAGATAGTAAATATATAATACTAGTATTTTAAATACATATACAAACCAAACAAATTTACTATCTTATGAACAGTTTTCAATGCTTGCATTACAAATTAACAGAAATAACATGAACACTTTGATAGTAGAAAAAATTATAATAAAGCCAATAATAATATAAGGGTAAGAAAATTAATAATTAAATAAGTTGTTAATAAGGTTATTTGGATAGAGCAAAATAGAAGTATGAGTAATTGGATAGTAATATTTATTATACATAATATGATATAATACAATAGTCTGTTATAATATAGTAATCATATAATACAGTACATTAGGATGGCAGTTAGTGAAATCTTAAGAAGTAGGAGATAGGCTAGGTATGATCGAGTCTTTGATTAATGGAATCATAAAATATATTTAATCCTTTACACGATTTATCAAAAACGCGACACATTGTTAAACAAGATACTAATATGAGACAAGCTATAAACCGTCATGAGAGATTCACTGCCACTCTTCGTTTCTTATCATCGGGAATGAAATCTGACTTCTATAATATCTAATTCAATTTTATAAATAATATCTAAATAAAATTGGAATATTTTATCTAAATAAAATCTTCTACAGGTTTTTGTCGATACTGTTTATTTTTTAAAATTTTGTCGGTTATTTTCCATATACATTCTGAATTTCTATATTTTTTGATGAAATCTATCATTATGACAAGTCCGACACCGCCATGATGACGACGACGACACCACCATGACAAAAACAAAAACGCAGCACGCGCTGCCACCGCGGTCCGCGTGCGCTGAGAGCGAACTGACGCGTTGGATTGCCGATTGCGCACTCACGGTCAGTTTGGCGCGACGCGCCAGTTCGATTATGGTAGCCACGGAAAATATTCGTGGCGCGTCGTCAGTTAAAACTCTGGAGTGACGATTCGACATTCACGATCAAATTTTGGATGCACGCCAGTTCAACTGACGCGAAAAACTGACCGTCAATGCCCAGCTTTACAACAACTCGGTTCTATATGTGAAGTCAATTTATGTTCACTGAATGAAGACGACATGAATTAAATAAACGACAAGACCAGCTGCAACTCATTAACCGTTTCAATTGACTACTAATTTATATTATTAATATCCATTCAACATTAAATAGCAAAGTCACATGTCATATGAATTTATTACTAAACCGGTTTTGTTTATATTACAATATGTATACAGTAATTCAGTTTTAACGTCAATGATTCAAATGAGAATAAAACGTTTGAAAAAAAGCAACCTTACGCTTTATGAGTCTTATCATGTGTATACTTAGCACAACTGCAAAGTACGGTAATAGTATTTCTTAGCAATCAAGTAATTAGATAAATATGTAGTATGTAGTATTAAAATTGTTAAAAACTAGTAACTAGTATAATAAGAAAGGTTATATAAGCATTAGATATAATAATATGTAAGTATAATCGTTTAATATTATGCACTAACTTATTTCTCTGTCTCGTTTGCTATAGTCTATAATAATAATCTATATATTAGAATTATAATGATAGTAATAGTAATGGAGTAGAGTAATAATAATATTATTAACAGTAGAATTATAATAATAGCCTATAGTAGAATAATAGTTATAATCTAAAATAATAGCCTAGATAAATAATTAACGATTTGGAATCATTTGTAAGGTTAATTACCTACCTATATGTTTTGGGAAATAAATAAATAAATAAATACTATGATACTAAAACATGATATGTACAATGGAGATACTAAATATGCACAATGTTCGATATAATCTAAGTTGCAGACGTAACAATGATATATCTATATATGTATAAGTTATAAAGTTAAAAATATAAGTAAAATATAAGTTCGAAACAAGTAAATAATAAAAGGAATAAAAAACACGGCTGCCGTTTCAAAAAGTGAACTACTGTATTTATAAATACTTTTTTAAGTTCTTTTTAATAAAATCTTTGTGGTTTATGTGTTTATCCGTATATTTGCATATATATTTTTGGAGTGTACTCAATCAAACCTTTCATTTGGTTAATTGTAAGATATTGTAAGTCGCTGTCGGTTTATGTGGAGATTGGATTTATTCCTCGTATCGTGATGATAGTGATTTTCATCATCACGATACGAGGAATAAATCCAATCTCCACATAAACCGACAGCGACTTAGCAAAGTGCGAAACAGTTTTATTCACCAAAATTTGTCCTTCTATAATAAGATTCCAGAGCAAATGAAAAGCCTTGGAGAGGACCAATTTAAAAAGATAATTATACATAATTTGGTAAGAAACCCAATTTATGGTATAAGGGAGTTTGAAAATTCTGAGTTTATTTTCCATGTTGATGATTAATGAAATGCGTAAAGTTTTAAACATAATGGTATTATGATAGCTGACATTCTAATTTTCATATAATTAAATTCATTTTTTTTAAATACGAAGGCATATTGCTGGATTGGCAATAAAATATATATTTTTTGATTATTCTACATAGAATTTGCATTTTTATTTTAATATATTATTCTCCCTGACTCATCACATTAGCATATTTTGATTATTTGTATGTAGGTAATATTGAATATAATATTACTGCCATGACAACTATCACGATAGTTATGTTTATAATAATGAAATTTTTAGCATTTAATTTTGTGACGCATCCAAGTGTAGGAATGCCTATCTACTGGAGTAGTTGATTGTATTGTATTGTATTGTATTGCTACAGCGATATCTTACCGCTGGATACAGGAAACAGGATACAGTCCGCCATTTGTGTATAATTTGTCTTTTTTTTATAAAAACCAGTGTAATATTTTTTTATTTTTTTTATTTTATAAAATTATCCAAAAACAATACAATAAATTTTTGCGAAGCAGATAAGATTGCATTTGTGTGGATTTTATCCCCCCACTAGATTGTATATCTGTTCTGGGGTGATAGTATTTAAGACTTCACTTTAATCATAGTGACTTCACTTTCTTTCTTTTTTTTTTTTTTCTCATTCATTCCGATCGCTCATTTGTTCTTATAAATTTTAAGGTTAATATAAATATATAAATGTGTATATAAATAAAGAACTAATATTACATAAAGAAAAAGAAAATATTTAAGTTTATAGATAAGTAAAATAAATAAATATTTAGATTAATATATAACTAAATTGACCAATAAATTAAGTAGCCTAAAAAGGTTTCTTACTGTGCACATATACTTGTGAATTTAATTAATTAATATAATATTATATTTTTTTTTTTTAAACATAATCAACCGAAAAAATATTTTTCTTATCAAGTATCAGGTGACAGATATGGACCGAAGTTTGATCCCTCAAATTATCGACCGATACCAGTACCTGATGTTTTAGCAAAAATTTTGGAAAAAATAGTAATTACACAACTCTGTAATCATCTAGAAACCAATCACATGTCATCCGAAAACCAATACGGCTTCAGATCCAAAAATGGGAACACAAGATGCAGTACTAAAAATGTCAGAGCATATCACTAGGTATGTAGACGCCAACAAAAAGTGTATTACCGTACTTCCCGACCCCGCGCAAGCCCCTGACACAGTATCCCATGAGATGCTCCTAATGAAACTTGGGAAATATGGTATTACAGGTATCGAACTAAACTGGTTTCGCAGCTGTATTGGATCCCGAAAACAGCGTACCCGGACAGGCGATTCACCCAGTAATAGTCTCCACAATAATCATGGGGTCCCACAAGGAAGCACTCCTGGACCGACTCCCCTCTCACTCTACACAAATGGGCTTTGTGAAATGGACGTTGACGCAGATATACTATCCCACGCCGACGATACTGCCCTCCCACTCGAATCGAATAGTTGGGAAAGTGCATACAACAAGGCAGCTGCCGCGATGAAAAGTGTCAAATATTCATTAAGTAATGTATTTATAGCAGAATAAAGTTATTCCATTCTATTCTATTCTGTTCATTTGACACTAAACACGATATATTTATGTTAATTTATTGACATTTGGAGATTTGGACCCTGTCTTGACCCTTCTTGTCCAGTGTACCCTAAACAATGGCGGTGCTACAAACTTCACGCAGTAAATTGTCATCCTATTTATAATGTCAATTTATTTTTATTGGTTGTAAATTGTTTCAAAAGGTCGGCCGAAATTGGCGCTCGATAAAAGCCTCAAAATGGCGAGTCGGTGGCGGGCGGACTATTTTTTGACAAATGAAATCTCTTTGATCGCAGGGATAGGGAATTGGAGTCGACTCGATTCGGTTTATTTCATCCCTCGAGAGATGTCATTTGGGGGAGAAGGGGGAGCTTCGGCAGACCGACTGGCCTAAGAGGTCAACGCTCGCGGGATTTGTGACCGTCCGAGAGCCCATTGCTGTTTACCTTACCGAATATTTGGCTTATATTTTGGATATTATTTATTTGACATTTTTATTTTTTTTATAATTTAATATTTACAACATTGGTTGATTTTTTCAGTTTCTTAACATTTGTTTTTAATGTATTTAGTTGTTTTTTTTCTGATTTCTTTCTAATTCTTTATACATTTTTTTAAAATCATTCAATTTACTTATTTCTCTATATTCTGTATAATATTTTCATTATTCTTGATTATGTGTAATATAGGATTGCTGAATTTTTCAGTTTTTTTTTATTGCGATATTGTCATTAATATGTTGTAGATATGTACATCATTGAGATATTATAATTATAAATATTGTATTATTTAAAGTTTAACAAAAAACTTTGAACTTTGAACGGCAAGTTATTTAACTAAAATCGAAACAAAAAACTCTCTAGACATCTCTAAAGACTTTCACTCATTTCCGTGATTATTGCTACTTGGACGCTAAATTGGATATGTATTTTACACTTTTTCGACAAACTCGACTTCGAATTTGAAAAGGTATAGGTGAAGGCCAAAGTCATAAAAAAAGAGGAGGGGGGGGGGGGAGAAAGGGGGTGTTCTTTACCTACTTTAATGCTTATTTTAAATGAATTTAATAGCATAATGAAAAGAGAATTGGTTTCTAAAAGTGACGTTTAAAGTGAATTCCGAATCGTAGTGAGTTATACTGTAAACATGTCTAGCTATGCAAGCCTACAAAGAGGACATGAACTATCCTCGGCATAGCTCCAACGACCGAGGTTACTGGGGTCTGAAAGTGTATGCTGAAAGGCATTCAAATACAATTTCTGCTTCTCTGGCGTCGTCATAAAGAAATATTTTCCAGCGCATTGGAGGCAGAATGCAAAAGTCCCCAATTGTTGTCCAATCATTCTGGCATTGAAGGCCAATAGCATGAGCTATACTGTTGCTGTCGTAATCTCCCCGCTAGAGACTTCTTCAAATCCACATCGCTCACGGTTGTACTGCCATACCCCAGACCATTGCAGTTCTGACTGATTACAGCAAGGACCTTTTTGTGGAAATCTACGCGGACTTGTAAATCATATGACTCACTACGGCCACTTATTACGTGCTTCGATATTGCCGGATCCTTGAAATTGCGTGTAATCGAAATTTTGGTTATTCTGGAGTTGGCGTATAGCATAGGGGCAGTTTATTGCTAGCCCAAAATTGTGTTTGGACCTGAAGAGAGTCGAGGGGTCAGCTGGTTTGGCTAAGGACAATTAGGATGTTTAACTAGCTGTCACCAGTGCATCCAGACGAGACATATTGAGATGTCAACCACAACGGGCGAACCCGTCACCGCAGGACGTTTTAACGATTCATCGTTCTATCGACCGTGCAGTGAGCGTAGAAGACTTTGGACATTACAAATCCGACGTCTAGCTACGCCACAACCCGCAAGAGACCAACGCCTTTACCGCGAGATAGCCAGTATGTTACCTGGCGGGCCGACACTCGCGCCCTTGCTTCCAATTGTGACCAGATTTCTCCGGTCTCTCGATTGGTTCCGAGTTCGAGGTCGCTTGCGCGGTCCTCTCCCTTACGAAGCGGTGAAACGGTGTGCATCGAATCTATCGCGGACCAAGGCGTCCTTTGCCCGACTCTGAACCAAGAACGGAAGGCCAATGGTCATTTCAAGAGCAGTCGCCGTAAGGTAGACAACCACCCCCGCTCTATAGGAAACAATACAGTTCTCAGACTCCCCCGACTGTTAGTCGGAGAGCACAGTCGATTGGCTTGCGCCGCTCGGTGCGCAGACCGTCCAGGAGCGCCAGAGGTTTGATTCCCAAGGGAGACTGGTTGACCCAGTGTCCTACCCAGGTTCGCACCCAATGCGTGGAGGCCATCGGATGGGTGTTGACCCGTGAGTGTGACCGACCCTGAACACATGGGTCATCGTGGCCACCTCATCATGGGCCCATTAGCTCCCTAAAGATAGCTCCATTAGATCCAGACGAGACATATTGAGTTGTCAACCACAACGGGCGAACCCGTCACCGCAGGACGTTTTAACGATTGTTCGTTCTATCGACCGTGCAGTGAGCGTAGAAGACTTTGGACATAACAAATCCGACGTCTAGCTACGCCACAACCCGTTAGAGACCAACGCCTTACCGCGAGTAGCCAGGTATGTTACCTGGCGGGCGGCACTCGCGCCCTAACTACCAATTGTGACCAGATTTCTCCGGTCTCTCGATTAGTTCCGAGTTCGAGGTCGCTTGCGCGGTCCTCTCCCATACGAAGCGGTGAAACGGAGTGCACCGAATCTGTCGCGGACCAAGGCGTCCTTTGCCCGACTCTGAACCGGGATCGGATGGCCAATGGTCATTTCAAGAGCAGTCGCCGTAAGGTAGACAACTACCCCCGCTCTATAGGAAACAATACAGTTCCCAGACTCCCCCGATTGTTAGTCGGAGAGCACAATCGATTGGCTTGCGCCGCTCGGTGCGCAGACCGTCCAGGAGCGCCAGAGGATTGTTCCCAGGGGAGACTGGTTGACCCAGTGTCCTACCCAGGCTCGCACCCCATGCGTGGAGGCCATCGGATGGGTGTTGACCCGTGAGTGTGACCGACCCTGAAACAGAATGGGTCTTCGTGGCCAACTCAGCAAGGGCCCATTAGCTCCCCAAGGCGTCCTTTGCCCGACTCTGAACCGGGATCGGATGGCCAATGGTCATTTCAAGAGCAGTCGCCGTAAGGTAGACAACCACCCCCGCTCTATAGGAAACAATACAGTTCCCAGACTCCCCCGACTGTTAGTCGGAGAGCACAGTCGATTGGCTTGCGCCGCTCGGTGCGCAGACCGTCCAGGAGCGCCAGAGGTTTGATTCCCAAGGGAGACTGGTTGACCCAGTGTCCTACCCAGGTTCGCACCCCATGCGTGGAGGCCATCGGATGGGTGTTGACCTGTGAGTGTGACCGACCCTGAACACATGGGTCATCGTGGCCACCTCATCATGGGCCCGTTAGCTCCCATCCAGACGAGACAGTTGAGTTTTGGTAAATTCGTAAATAAGAAAGGGCCATGACAAATGTGAAGTTAGATAATTGTCATAGATCCAAGCCTTACGAGGGCCAGAAATTAGCAAGGCATCTATCTTTGCCAGACAACTACTGAAATGTTCTATAACATGATCGCCAGAGAGGTCTTTCCTTCGACAGGTGATTTTTCTGCAAAGGAATTTGTAATGGTTATTTGGGTCTATAAGGAAGATAATAGAGCCCTTATAGACCAATTTGGGGTCATAGGACGTATATTTTTGTATCTATGTGGGCGAGTCCAAGGCAAAAAGATTTGGAGGGCTTCACTTGTATACAGCCTGACCAGTCGCAGAACAGCTCCAGTTTCTGTAATAGCAGGGAAAGCTGTTTGGGGCTCCTGGTGATAAAAGTTAGGTCGTCGGCGAAAGCGAGGCGCGACTAGGTGTATTGGCCGGCATATTATGTCTGCCAAACTGTATTAGGTACGTATCAGGGCTTTCGACGCGCTACTGGCTTTAAATGATACCTATATTTTGGAAATACACCTCCCGGTAGTTTAGACTCTACTTTGATAGCATTAGGATACAAAGAAATTAAAATGTCTTTATCTTAAAATAACGTTTTCTCTAATAGTATTTTATTAACATGCACTAAATGAAATGTTTTAGGTGCCCGTTGATGTAGAATGAAGTGCAAGGGGCTTCTGGTCTAATACCAAATTCCCAGCACGACTTTCTTACAGTTCTATTGTTAGAGATTGATCGAGAAAGTAAAGCAACGAGGGAAGTTTTAAAAATCTGTTGCCGCGTCGGTCAATGTGACGCTGTAAATTTCTCTTGGAGAATATTAGTTTTCAATCCGTCTAGATAGAACATTTTAATATTTATTATTGAAGATCATGGGTACTTCAAAAAAATGTCATTAAATATTCATGGTTACAAACGATTTTTCTGCTATAACTAGTAGTTTCGTGAATAGTAGACTCCGTTTGTGTTACCGAACACGACGACCAACGTGAAACGGAATTGTGTGATGCATGAATAGTAGATTGTATCACAAGGGAGCAAAATAATATTTTTACGGCGAGGGCGCTTTTTTGAATCCAGAGCGAAGTGAGGGATTCTTTAGTAGAATCCTGAACGTAGCGAGGGATTCAAAAAAGCGCCCAAGCCAAAAATATTTTGCGCCCTAGTGATACACTCTACTTTTCATCACCCTCTATGATAAAAGGCGCCTCATATTTTATTGTAATATTATTATTTAATAAAACATAGAGTATGAGTATGCTCAGTTCTAATGCTTTCAGGAGTTAAATCTATACTTTCACTGACACTTGAAGAACTCATTTTTCAAAACAAAACGATGAATTTCTTACAATCCGTGAAAATTGTCGAAAACGCGGGCGACAAAAACAATTGACGTTCGCGCGTTTTTAATTTCATTTGTTTTTTTTTATTCAGCCGGCGGCGCGACTAGGGGCCGTCGTACCAGCCAGTCTTTATTCAAACAATATTTGCGTTCGATTTCTTCGGCGCTGAAGACTAAGATGTTCCAAATTCAAAAAGTGCGCCGCAAAGATAAATTGCGGCGCACTTATTCAAAAAGTGAGCCGCAAAGATAATTGCGGCGCACTTATAAAGTTTCTTATAAAAAACACCACTTTTGGGCGCACTTAAAGGCGAACCAAGTCGTCCTTTTCGAATAGATGGGATGAAAACATTTTTTCAATATTGAGTTTTTGACGGATTATCACTCATATGAAATAAATTTTTCTAACTCAATATATTTCCAATTTTTAAATGGTTCAAATCCCGAGATTTTCTCAAAGCGATACAAAATCAATTTGGACACGTTTGGTTTTAGTTTCACAAGAGTCCTGAAGCGAAAGACATATCGATGTCGTTGTGACCTATTGGCGATGTTTCGCGATAGTTGAATAACGGAAACATTTGAATGTAACGTTTCAATTCCTGTTGTAGTACGTGGAAGCAAGAACGGGACACCGAAAAACGATAATCGTCTTAACAAGTACAGAGATAATGCAACAGGAGATCCAGATATCGCTTGGATGATGTGGACCCAGCTAGAAAAAGAGATCACGCTGCCAGGCTGGTAAACTATGCACAGAAGATATCAGGATATATAGGATATCGTTTTTTTTATAACTACTTCAACTTGGGTTTTGGAAATCCCTACGAAGACACGCGATCTCCTTGCAGAGAATATTTTACTAAAATCAAACATGAGTCGGACCTTGAAGCGGAAAAAATATATCTTGTAGAGCATAGGCCTCACAAGATAAAGGTTTATTAAATAATGGAATCCAATTTCGACGATTGTCGAAATTGGATTCAATTATTGCTGAAATCAGATTTGACATCAGATTCAGAAATTGCTGACAATCATATATTCGACGATTTCGAATATATGATTGTCAGCAAAACCAGCCACTACCAAATTAAAAGTTGGTCAAATGTTTTACTCCCGGCAAGCACGATTATACGACTTGTGTATCATCGAGTACAAGCCGAAGAAAAAAACACAAAAGTTGGAGGAAATAAACTTTTACGACAGGCTGAGGAGCTAACGAAATATATTCAGCGCTGCAGCATTTTCTACATCTTTTAGAGCAAAAATATCGTAGACATAATAAGGAAATAAGTTTGGAGCACTACTCCAATTCTAGAGCAAACCAGAACGAAAACTTCAGAATAAAATTTTGTGAATACGAGCAAAGTTTGTACGAAGACAAGGCATATTTCACGATACGCAGCTAAAGCTTTTTGTCCCTAGACAGAGTTTTTGGTTGAACAGAGAAATGATTCAAAGGCGCCAGAAATACGATTATATTGTTTCTCCTAATGCATACAATGAAATTATGAAACAAGTAAATATATTAAAAAGAATAACAAACACGACTGGCCGTTACAGAAAGTGAACTACTGTATCTATAATTATTTTAATAACGGTTTTTTATAAAATATTTGTGGTTTATGTATATATCTACATATATAGATACATGTATATTTCCGGAATGTACTCAATCAGATTGGACATTTAGATATTTATACAACTACTTACTTGATATTTGGACAGTTAAGGTACCCCATGCCACTCGAGATAACTTAATTCTAACAATACCACACACTTCTAAATCGGTTCAAGCGTTTAGAAGTTATGGTGGAATAAAAAAACGGAAAACATACATAGATGAACCCTGAACACATTACGCTCCTTTTTTTGGGCAGTCGTATAAAAAGACGGAATTATACTGAAATAGAGACAAGACTGGCTTACATACGACATGAAATCCAAAGATAAAGAACTTGTTAGGACAAAACTGCCGTTCAAAATATCGAAAAATCAAAATAATAAAATGCGTTGGAAGAAATAGGGAGGCGACAACACCACTATTGAATCTGTACAAATTTCATATATAGCATCACCAATAACAGGTGAAATTCTAAAAAACGCAGTATTATCTTTCAGGGATTTCGCTAACTGTGCTCAGCTGCCAAAGAGTAATATGGTTTCAGAAAAAAAAGTTCGCATTGAAAACTTCATGTGGCACTGTGACATCAGTGAAGATGCCAATGCCTAGCAGTTCTACAAGGATGTTCTGGAGGGAGATTGTCCAGACTCTCAAGAAATTCGCCGAGAATATGAAAATGAGGAGCTAGTAATCTAAAACGTTTTTTTTTTAATTTTTTAAAATTTTTTTTTATTTGAAAAAACAACAGATTTACATCAGTCTTACGTACTAGAGATAATATTACATTAAGTTATTTGATATAAATCTAAAAACGTTTTCTACTTATTGATAATTTACCTATTTTGTTATACTCTTCTAATACCTTAAATATTTTATTTTAATTTCAGTTTGATGTTTTTTTTTAATTTATTATTCCGGTATTTTTGCAGAGGCGAGTTGTTTGAATTGTGATTTACTAAGAAGCATACCATCAAAGCAATTAACAATTTTCACATATGAGTGCATTATAAGGGGCACCGGCGAGAATAGAGCGTTATTGGTTGAACAATGCGGCGGGCGGAAGACATCACAACGACGAGTTCTGTGAGTCGACGGAACGTTCAGCGGGAAACAACTGAGCAGATCAGGGCAGTCGAGTTTATGGGTAAAGAGTGAATTAATGAGGAGAAGATCTGTAGGAGTAAAACGTTTGACCAAAATGCATGAAGTTTTTTTCAAAGCGATACATGAACAGTAGATGTGTCACTTTGGTAAAATCTCAGTTTTTATACGTATTTTTTTGGAAAGGTTTATAGTGTTTGATTTTTCATTTGTTTAGTATACAATGGTATGCCGTGTAAACAGTGCCCACCATTTAATTTTGTTTTAATTGTCTATAGTACTCTTTATATTTTTATATTTTTAGACATAAAAATAAATAAATAAATAAATAAATAAAAATGTCTACTGAAAAAAAGTTATTTCGATGATGCATCACATTGAGAAAACGGTCCGTATATATTCTTTAAAGAATTTGTTAGAGGGATAATTATGGTGATTATCAAGTTTTTCAATTATTCAATCTATTTAATTCTATTTTTTTCAAGTTACCTAGTTTTTTGGAAGTAGGCATACACTGAATATTAATCAAATAAATGACCGCAATCGACCGATGCTCTCTGATTTTTGGAGAGACGGGTCTAACCTGGCCGGGTCGATGCGGCAGTCATTGAAAATTGGACCTCTAGGATCCGTGCCACCGTGCGAAGCCGTGGCGGACATTTGAACGATGTCGTATTTCATATACGAGTATAATGGCACACATGGGCTTTTTAATAATAATAAATTAATAGTTTAAAAGAAACACTAAAAACACGCTAAATTATAAATGCAGGTAAAAACCAAAAAAAAATATTCTATTTACACTCTCCATGTACAGGTCTATATACATTTTATTCAGGCACCTATATCAAGATTTACATCATTTATTTATTTATTTATCCTATTTTTAGTTACATAAAAAAGATTGTGTTAATTTTTTTTAACACATTTTAAAAGAATACATATGAAGAAAATCGCGAAAGGGCATTAAATTGTCAGGATTATATCACCCCACTAGGTATACGCCTGTGTTGGGGTGATGGATATATAGTTCTGTGGTATTATTTGCTGAGCCTGTAGCCTTGCCTGCTGTCCTTCCTCTGTCTTAAAAAAAACAATACGTAATATAATTTAGCATAATATAATATAACATATTACAATATAATATAATATCATATGTTATAACATATAAAATAATGTAGCATATTTATATATAATAGTATAATAGTATAACATAATAAAATATAACATATTATAATCTGTATATCTGTATACATATCCATAATTTACATCTATATATCCTATAATCTGTGGTTAGAAATAAAATATTTTAATATATCATACTTTCGCATTCTTCTCTAGTATAATTTGAGAGCCAATGAGACACCTGTCTCTTGAACTGGTTGTCGGTTATGTTTAAGATCTGTCCTGCGTACGAGTTAAATGTATTATAGAGTTTAGGTCCGAGATATGCGTAGTGTCGTTGTCCGTATACAGTCCTCATTTTTGGTTGAATCTGTTTGTCTTTGTGTCTAGTGTTATGTTTGTGCTCTGGTTTGTCTTTATCCGTGTTCTTCATTTACACTCAATATTTACAAGTCAATATATAATAGGTATGTTATAACCTTGAAACCTGATCGTGTTCAAAGTCCATTACGTGACCTTTCTCACAAGTGCAAACACGACTATGATACTATATTCCATCATGGAATGCCAATTCCTGTCTTCCGGCTCCATCAGCAGACCTTGAAACTTAATCGTGGTCAAAGTTCATTACAAGACCTTTCTAACAAGTCCAAACACGGCTATGATACGATATTCCATCATGGAATGCCAGTGCCTATCTTCCGGCTTCATCATCAGACCTTGAAACCTAATCGTGGTCAAAGTTCATTCCAAGACTTTTCTAATAAGTACAAACACAGCTATGATACGATGTTCCTTCATGAAGGTACAGTTCATATCTTCCGACTCCATCATCAGATTAGTTCGACAGTACCATATTATTGTATTGTCATCAGAACTACATACAGCTGCCAATTTTCATGACGCTACGATCTTTGGAAGATGGTTAAATTAGTTACCTTAGACTCCATTACATAGTTACATACAGGTCGACCTAATAAAAGCGTGTTAAAAAAGAATTTTATTAATAACACACATCCTGTTTTGTTGCACAGACTGTTAACATCGACCCGCCCTTATTGAAAAAACCCTATACATTAAAATATAAAGTCACTGAAATCAGGGACTTTATGCATATATCAATACATATGCAAATAGAGTCAGATGTTTAGTTATTATGCAAATTCTTAATTTGGGTTTACATATTGTTTCACATTAAATATTCTGCGTACTCGTCACATGAGTTTGCCGCTGTTTTACGTAACTTCTAATGCGTTATTAGATATACTTAAAGGTTAATATAAATGTAATCGTAAAACAAGTAGCGTAATAATGAATGTCCAAGTGGTATAACCTGTTAAAGCAAATGCTATGGAATAACCCCACGATTCAAATAGCATGCTCTTTTTTTAATCGATTGGTACACTTGGTACAGATATTTGGCCCGATTGCATTTCTTCGTGAACTAAAATAGGAACTTAGTTCAACCGAATGAGACAGTGCATATGTAGAGAATAATCTCCGAAAATACTTATCCGATTTCAAAATTTTTTTTACTAATGGAGAGCTCCATTATCGACGAGTGCTATAGGCTATATTTTATTGTGATAGATATTAGTTTTCAATAAGAAATCACGGTATTTATAATTCAAGTCGGAGAAAAATCAGCTGGTGAGTTTTTTAATCGGCGTGCACTGAAGAAAGGGTTTGATATTTATGTGAAAATAATATATGACAAAAACATCGGCCTTAAAGAGATCTATAAAAAAAGTCGACAACAGCATATATCTAACTTTATACTTAAGCTAAAATAACTCCTTTATATCTCCAAAAAGGTAATAAAAATAAGTAGGAAGGGTTTGTTGAAGATATTAGCAATAAAGTAAGATTTTTTATCAAAATAAATTAATCCGTTATCATGGGTGTTAAATAGAGACAACATTAGCCATTTACTATAAGTGTTTAGGTGGTATAGTTACAGAGATATCATAAAATTAGTAACGCGTGGCGAGGAACAAGACGAGTAGGTCTACTAGATAGGCAGCGTGCATATGAGGGGGGACGTCTTGCACCATATATCTGAAGGTAGCGTCTAAAACGGCAAATAAACTTTATACTACTAAAATTAACAAATCGATTGAAACTTTACGCGAAGCGAAGCCGCGGGCAACAGCTAGTAGATGATAAATTAAGTCGTGGTATGTTATGAGCGCATAATTGGTCCAGCGGGACGTCGCGGCCGCGGGACGCAGTTCGTTGTGAACTGGGACGCATCGACGCCGACCTGTCGGCGTCGCGATGACATGCGTCCGCTGCAGAACGCGCCGGGGCCAAGTCCCGTGCCAGAGGGGCGAGGCGCGAGGCGCGTGCCCCGGGACAAGGGGCGAGGGGATAGCCCGAATTCAGGGCGGGTCAGTGAGCCGCCGTCTGCATTGGGGATGAAATAACGCGATTAGGTCACATCTTCAATTTTACATTTTCATATTCCACCCGCACGATGGCAATGGGAACTTTTATGATGAGTCCTCAGGGTACGAACACGTACTAAACTTGTTGCAAAAGGCGAGCAAGCGTATCACAGAGCCGACAAGTTTTGCGCCTTTGTTTTAAATATACAGGAAGTTAAAGTGAGGATAATACTGAAACAGGAGATTTCAGTTTAATTAAGAGACAGGATATATCGACCAGTTTTAGGAAAATCTGATATTTTCTTATTACACGACTGAAGTGTAATGTGTTCAGGGTTTATCTATGTATTTTTTCCGTTTCTTTATTACACCATAATTTATAAACACCAGAGCTGACTCCAGCTCCGCAGGCGATTTAAAAAAAAGAATACGTATCAGATATAACACGAGATATAACCATAAAATATATATATATAAATAAGATATAAACACGAGCGATAACTAATAGTAACCACATAGTGCCCAAACTGAATAGTACCAATGCACAGAGACATTTTCTATACTTGGTACCGTCGTTGTTCAATAAAACTAAGGATATACCCGGCATATATATGCTAATGATTGTGATCATAGTGAATGAACATAATAATTGTGATCTACGGATGAGAAAAACCACACGCATCAGCTTTCTTGGACTAACATTTGCTCGTCGGTCGCCGCTACAATGGGATTCTTATCGGTGGGGATTATTGTAATCCCTTACGCAACGACGCAATATATTCACCACGGAATAATCATATGGATCGATTTTAATCTTTATAATTTAGGCTTAATTAATCGGGCAAATCGTTAGAAGTCATATTTTTAACGATATCGCGGACTTATTTAACAAGAAACGTTGAGGTTTGTAGGAGGAAGTTAGCGGAATGCCCAAGTCGTACTCGACAAAATAGTTTAAGACCACACTTAAATTTGACAGTTCAAGACTTAAAAAACGTCGGATATTTTCTCTCCCTCGACACATAAAAGATGTCTGCAATATAAGGGTACACTCGAGTGACCTACTTGAGTGGCTACTTGAATTGCATATTTGAAGTAATAAAAAAATATCAACCAGTGCGGCCGCCGCGGGGTAAACTATCGATAAAACTAAAACCGTTAAAATTATCGATATTGATACGATTATTGACCCTCCCTATATTAATTTCCTTGTTGTTGGTAGCAATGTGATAATTACGACTCTCACTAATTTAGTAATGACGCCTCCACGCGTTGTCCAACGTTGGCCCCATCGCCTATGTTTCTCTCGCTCTTTCCCATATAATTTTCACACATCACAGTGGTGCTGACTCGCTTCCACCTTAGCAATATTGGCCAACGTGTGGAGCGGGCATAACGCTCCCTCTATTTTCCCTCTGACGGGAGCAATATTATAATTACGACTCTCAGCAATTTTCGCTATGTTGGTCATAACACTGCGCCTAAGCGAAGTTAGCATATTATCAATTATTGTCATTCTCGTTCTATGGGAGTCTCAACTCTTCTTTTATACCTATTGACTCTTCTCCGCATTTATGAATGAGGATTGTCCGATAAGAAAATAAAAGAAAGACGCTGTAATAGACACTCTGGGCGGGGTGGTAAAATCGAGATGTCATCTGGAGAGTAGCCAGCGGTAACTTACGAAGACGCGCAAGCGCAGCGGACGAAAATGATTGGCAATTGGTAAGGTCTCGCAAAAGTCGTGCAGCCAATTCTAGGAAGATGCAAGAAAAAACAGCTGACAGGAAAATACACTAAATCGCTCAAAGAGGAAATTCATTCAGGGCTCTGCCATAGACAATTCGATAGACTGTCGAGCCCATGAAATGTATTCATGCGTTTTCTTTCGGCTTAAACGTAACAGCCGAAAGATTAGAGGCATATTTAACGGAAAGGGAGAGTTTTAAAATAGAGGTGGTTAAACTAACTGCTAAGGGCCCGTACGCCTCTTTCATAGTTGGAGTACCTGAAAGTGTATTTGGTAGATTTTTGAATGGGAGTATGTGGCCAATTGGTTCAAAGATCAAACCATATTATTTTATTGAACGTGATCCTTAACCAGCTTCTACTGCGTGACTGCAGGGTAACGGGGGAATATTTTTGGCGGATATTTATTATCAGAATGTTAGAGGTTTAAATTCAAAAATTATAGAATTTAGGAACAACATTCTGATAAATGATTATTTTGCAATTGCTGCTACCGAAACTGGCCAGGGAGAATTAGTTCAAAGTCAAGAACTATTTTCTGGGTGCTACTCAGATTTTAGAGCTGATAGGAGTGATGGAAGAAAAGGAGGAGGAAGTTTACTCGCCATTCGGAATGGAGTCGGCCCTGAAGCGGTATGGATGAAATTTTCCTATAAATGTGGTCAAACGGCGTCTTAACAGTTTTTTAGACGAATACAATATTTTGGCACATAACCAGTTTGGCTTTCGGAAGGGGCTAGGTGCAGGAGATGCGTTTAATTGCACTCACTGAACATGTCAAAGAATCTTTAGATAAAGGAGAGAAATGTTCGGCAGTCTTCCTTGACCTTGCGAAGGCTTTCGACACTGTCTCGCACCCCTTACTGATGACTAAACTGAAGCGGATCGGACTCGGAGAAAATGCGCTAGAGTGGTTTAAATCGTATCTATCAGAAAAACTGCAGATGACCAGGCTCCGCAAAGAATATAGTTCTACACAGCATATAACGTATGGTGTCCCACAGGGCAGCGTGTTGGGTCCAATTCTCTTTTTGGTGTATTTGAATGATTTCTGCAAACTCCCGGCGATAGGAAAGGTCATCAGCTTTGCCGACGACACCGTTTTCTTGGTCAAGTCTTCGACTTAGGTAGATCTGTTTACCGACACTGAATTAGTACTGAGAAACGCGAAGAGATGGTTGGATAGAAACTTATTGACCTTAAATATAAGTAAAACGAATTTTATGACCTTTAGCAAGACAAACACTGACCAACCAACTTCAACTATTAAGCGTCACTCATGCATCAGAACACAAGATTGCCAGTGTATGAATGTTGACAGGGTGTCCTCCCTTAAGTACTACGGCGTGATGCTAGACTACAGACTGTACGGGGAGGATCATTTAACGAAGGTTGCGGCAAGACTGAGAAAAATTGTGTATTACTTTAGGAGTTTGCGGAACATCTTAGATTTTAATACGCTAAGAAGTGTCTACTTTGCTGTCTGCGAGTCAGTTATTCGATATGGCATCGTAACTTGGGACTGTGCGGCAAAAACGCTTCTGGCCATCCTTTACAAATTATTATACACCTGTACACCTATACACCTGTATACACCCCAATCAATCATTTAATAATTTTTAAACTCACAGTCTATCGAATCATCCATTTTTACATTTATTGACAACCTGTTATGATTATATCCCTAACCAAATTTTACATTTAACAACTATCATGTTCTATCTACACTAGCATGTTCTTACAATAATAATCATGAATTCTCATTTTAGAACCTCGCATATATATATATATATATATATATATATTTATATATATATATATATATATATATATATATATATATATATATATATATATATATATATATATATATATATATATATATATATATATATATATATATATATATATATATATATATATATATATATATATATATATATATATATATATATATATATATATATATATATATATATATATATATATATATATATATATATATATATATATATATATATATATATATATATATACGTCACATATCTTGACGACGGCTGAGCCGAAATATTGATATACATTTTATAACAATCATTAATATTTAAGAAACACTAATCGCCTATTATTTTCCAGCATTCATTCTCGTCTCGCATTGTTGTGTTGCCGCTGTGTGAGGCCATTTTAATCGGATTCTAGTGCCACAGCAGGAAGCACCAGCAAACACTGAGGGAGGAGAAGAAGAAGGCGTGGAGTCACTCCTGGTCATCACATACCAGATAAGTGCCCTTTCATTATTTTATCATTTCATTTATTTAGTGATAAACATAATTTCAATTTGAAAAAATAATAATTTACACATTTACAATTATATATATATATATATATATATATATATATATATATATATATATATATATATATATATATATATATATATATATATATATATATATATACATATATATATATATATATATATATATATATATATATATATATTCTACTTTGTAGACCAAATATTTTGGTCGAAAAATTTATAACAAATTATCAATATGTACCTACTTACCAATAAAAACAAATGGCCATAATAGTATAAAATAAAAATAGTCAGTAATAGTAGAGAATATTAATAGCCAGTATCACGCAACTTGAATAGTTGAAGATGTAGAGTGGAATAATACAACAAGCAACGAAGTGATTAACTGAGTGCGAAAGTTTAAAACACCCATCAAAAAAATGATACTTAATGGAATTCAGCAATAACGGCATTTTAGAAAAGAACAAAATGGACTTTCAAGACTATTGAAGTAGGCCTAGTCTTTTGTAGGACCTCCTTTATTTTAAATTACTGTTGCAATCCTGTTAGGCTTGCTATAAATCAGAGACTGACAGTGAGCTCCTTTATCGCTCCAATAAGTGCTGTAGCATTGGATAGTTGCTTTTCCCGCGACGTTATTTTTCATAATACAACACAAATTCTCGATTGGGTTTAAATCTGGGCTGTTACCTGGCCAATCAAGTATTTGGTTTTGCTCCGCCGTCAGATAGTCTTTAACAGTACTTAATCTGACACTGAAAGCATCATGCATGGAAATAAAACAACAATGAACTTGAACATCCATGTGATTTTTCAACTTGTAACAAATTAAGGTACCTACTTCCATTTAAAGTGATTTTAGACGGCATGAAATACAGAGGAGCAGTACCAGACATACATTGCACCCTATATCATCTGGCTTGGAGGACGTTTCACAGTTGGATTCGTATATATTTCCTCAAATCTTTTACCCATTGGGCAGATATCACTTCTAACACATGCAGATAATTACTGGATACTTGACTCATCAGAACATAACACCGCAATTCACTGTTGTTACTGTCCAGGTATATTGGATAAAGCAGAATATGTGTCAAACGTCTTGAAATGGTAGGCAAACTAACGTTATTGGCCGAGTATGTCAAATCTTCCTTTGCTTCCAGAGTATGTCTTCTTGCAGGAGGTTGTTGAACATCGTACGACCAACCTTTAGATTGCATAATCAGGTGGATTCGTTTTTCTTAGGCAACCGCTTCTCTTCAGGTCCGTGTATTTTCCCGAAATGTTAAATTTACTGACAGCTGTCTTGCGCACACACACACCCACTTACCTACTTCATGTTCAGAAAAACCAACTTTATGCAGGACCACTATTTATACCTTTTTTGAAACAATAACTGACGGTTTTTTTTACCAAATACAATAATTACACAACAGCTTTGTCTACAGCTAAATCTACGAAAAACTGACGATAAGGGAGACGAAGAAGTTTATTAACAGCAGTCGAATGCGTCTGATGCAATCAACATGTGAGATGACCCTACGATCTACGCAAATTATACAATATGTTAAAATACCGAAAATCGGCTGATGGTCTTAAACTTTTGCACACGACTGTAGAATGTCTTCGATGCTCAGTGAATTGCGTTAATATGTCTGATTAGAGATCCTCTTCGTGTGGTGGAGAGGTTACACTCGGCACAAATAAACTTTGTCTTAAGATGAACTGATTTTATGTGACTGGTCAAATTTCCTAGGTGTCCAAAATGTAGATGGCATCTCTTGCATTGGAATGGCTTCAACTTCAAATGTACAGAATTCACATGTCTGGTCAAGTTACGCCGTGTAAAGAATGCGCTCTCGCACTGCTCGCACGGATAGTCCTTCATTTTGCGATGGACACTATTTATATGATTTTTAAGCTGTGCCCCGGTTGGAAATGCTTTGCTGCATTCGCTACATGTAAACATCTTCGTTTGCTTGTGCGTAAAATTAACATGAATAGTTAATTGCCCCCGTTGAGAAAATACTTTATCACATTCCTGACATACATATTTCAGCTTGTGATGTATTGCATCAACGTGTATTTTCAAATAACCTGCAGTTGTGAATGCTGCGTCACATTCCCCACACTTAAATTTTTTCAACTTGCGATGAACACGACTTACGTGATCAATTAGATTCTGCTTTCTATTAAAGCCACGGTCACATTTCACACATACGAATCTCTTCTCCTTTGGGGTTCTACAATCGTTACAAAGCAGAACCTCAGTTTTATGCTTCCCTACTGGCATTGGCTTACTTGTACCGATTGAGCAATCGCATATAAAACAAGTCGGTTCTTTTTCCGCATCACTTCTTTCTGGTTTGATGAAGCTAATAACATCGACTTCGTATTCAAGAATATTCTCTCCCGCGTCAGATGAATCTGGCTGTCTCTCTTTAACACCGATGTCACTTTCTATCTTTACTTTAGTGTTTCCGAAAACACCACTGTTTTGTGGACGTTCCATTTTGATATTGCGTATTTATTATTAAGTTATTAAGAGAAACATCGGCTCGTTAGGACTAACAGGAAAGTTCTTCAGCTACAATGAAATGACAAATGTATTTTGACGTTTGCTTTGAGTGTTGCCGAGGCGGAGAGAATAAGGTCAATGTTGCCATACATACAACCATTCCTGGCGATTCCGAAGGACTGCGGAGAAGAAAAAAACCAGCCGTAGTCGCGTTAATAAAATTGTAAAGTCCGTAGTCATATAAAAATACTGGTTCCCGTCAGATCACCGAAGTACAGCAGCGTCGGGCGTGGTTGCCTGTAAGAAAAGATAATTGCAGTTAGACATTAAGGTGGGTCGTTACCGTGATAAGTAGAAAGGACATATTGAGTTGTCAACTACAACGGGCGAGCCCGTCACCACAGGACGTTTTAACGATTAGTCGTTCTATCGACCTGCAGTGAGCGTAGAAGACTTTGGACAATACAATCCGACGTCTAGCTACGCCACAACCCGTAAGAGACCAACTCCTTACCGCGAGATAGCCAGGAATAATACCCGGCGGCTCGAGGCACTCGCGCCCTTACTTCCAATTGTGACCAGATTTCTCCGGTCTCTCGATTGGTTGTGAGTTCGAGGTCGCTTGCGCGGTCCTCTCCCTTACGAAGCGGTGAAACGGTGTATACCGAATCTATCGCGGACCAAGGCGTCCTTTGCCCGGCTCTGAACCGGGATCGGATGGCCAATGGTCATTTCAAGAGCAGTCGCCGTAAGGTACGCAACCACCCCCGCTCTATAGGAAACAATACAGCTTCCAGACTACCCCGACTGTTAGTCGGAGTGCACAATCGATTGGCTTGCGCCGCACGGTGCGCAGACCGTCCAGGAGCGCCAGAGGTTTGATTCCCCGGGGAAACTGGATTCGCCCCCCAGAGTCCTACCCAGGTTCGCACCCCGTGCGTGGAGGCAGTCGGATGGGTGTTGACCCGTGAGTATGACCGACCCTGAACACATGGGTCATCGTGGCCAACCCATCATGGGCCCGTTAGCTCCCAGTAGAAAGGACAAATAAAAATCGGTTGTGTCACCCCAAGACTTTCCCGGCAAGCAGATAACCCCCCTCTGCGCGCCAACCCCCGTAACATTCCTGCCCCTCACCGACCCCCGCCAACTCACCCCCCCCCCCCCCCCCGATAGCGATTGTGTCAAGTGATTATGATCTCAAACTTAGTATATTTGTAGTTTTTATGTAGCATTTCCGTGATATTAAAATGGCTATTTTCAAATATTATGATGTAGTACCTATTTACTTCAACATGGCAGAATTTAAAAATGATTTGTGTCGCTTGTATAAGAGATATTCCAACCAAAATTTCACAATGAGGTTTCGGCCTAACGACGCATCTGTTTACCAAATTTCAAGTCTTCAAGTCCAACGTTTCGAGACTGAAGTGTGACTAGACCGACTACTTATGTGGAACGATAGCGCCCAAACGCTTGTTTCGATTGAGCTGAGATTTGGCATGCGGGCATCATTTGATCATCGCAAAAGTTGAAAAGAGTTGTGGTTGAAATTCGCCAAAGAAGTTTACTTGGCAAGCGATTGTCGTTCATTCGGCAAACATGGCCGAACCATCGTAGTCGACGTTTTTGTACTTTATAATATATTTATTAAAAAATAATCTCTTTTAATAAATATCAATCTTGAAAAATCTTAAATACCTAAAATTTCGTACACATATGCCTTGTCGGGCCAAAATCACATTTTAGTTGGATTATCTCATATACAAGCTACACTAAGAATATTTAAATTCCACGATAATTTTAATTATATATTAACGCCATTTGTTGGCGCTTGGCCCAATCTTGACCTTAGCCAAGAAACCAATCACTTCGCTTGAAACGTCACAATGGAATCCTACCGGTTTCACTCGTCGGCCGAGAGAGGCCGCTAATCGTTTTTTTTTAAAGATATTCATATTCAGATGAAATCAGTCCTTGGCTAGTTGCCGGGTAGGTCTTAGAGTGCAGTAACCGGTTTTTTAAAAATTGCACCTAAATGCTGGTTGTTTCATCGATTGCATATTATTCTGAATACTATTGTATTATAATATTTATTTTATTTATTGTATCATCATCGAGAAAAAAACTTATTTCTTCGCCTTCTAATGCCTTCCCTAATATTGAGCACATAACGCTTTTAAAGCACTAAAGACTGTAGATACCTCTAAGGAGCGATTGTTTTTTTTTCTAAACGTTCTCCTTTGTAGTTCCGCCGAGTCTTGCTGAGTGCATCAGCCAATGCATTTATCTAGAAAAGGTCACATGCTGTTAACCCTTAAGTAGGCGGAATGATAATCATGCATAAGTGGGCATATGAAGACATCATTGTCTTAACATTAATGCAAGAGATTTTAAACGTTTCAATTTTATATATTTTTGAAATTTATAGGTTGTCGGAATGATGTGGGTGTTACCTAACCTAAACGGTTTCGGGAAGATTTATTTTATTTATTTACTTAAATCAATTTACAAATATTATTACAATTTAAAACATAAAATATTTTATAAATAGGATAGAAAACGAATTTACCGCCTGAAAATTGTAGCAGCCGACGTTTCGGTGACGTTGCAGCCGCCGTTGTCTACGGTAGACTGAAGACGAACGATCTTCAAACCGACCCAAAATATAGCTCGATTTTTGAGGCCTGTAAATGATGTAATACCACTGCAAACCCCGGGTGTGTATAAAGTCGAATGCAGCTGCGGTCTAGCCTACGTTGGACAAACGAAATGGCCCATAGCCACGCGACTGAGAGAACACATCAAAGCTGTTAAAAACGTTCAGCGGGAAAAATCGGCGATCTGCGAACATATATTGGATAGCGGAAGTAACCACTGGATACAGTTTCAAAATCCCATTGTTCTATCCAAGGAACAATTCTACTTTCCTCGCATGATCCGGGAAGCCATTGAAATAAGAAGAACCCCGAACTTCAACAGAGACGACGGCTACAAACTCTCTTCTACCAGGAACCCTCTTCTTAAAATGTTCCCGCCGCCGAACGCCGAACGCAAAGACGTAAAACAGGATACAGTGAGTGTTGTGTGCAAGACGGATTTTCAAAATTCCCGCGCTCCGAGCCCGACCCCCCACCACCGTTATAACCTACGCAGCGGCGGCAACGGTATGCGGCCTACCCGCAAAACAACGGATTGACAGCTCTTCAGTCTACCCTACACAACGGCGGCTGCAACGTCACCGAAACGTCGGGTGCTAACGTCACCGAAACGTCAAACAACCGCGATAGTCTTCGATTTTATATAAAATATTTTGTGTCTAATTTACTTAATCCACGAAAAATAATTAAACTTAATTTTTTATTACTATTTCTTATTCATTAATTTTGGTTATTATTGTTTAATATTATTTGTCATTTTTTAAAATTTTATTCTACTTATCACGATTATTTATTTTCCGTATTCTATTTTTAATATTTCCCGTTTCGTTTGTTAGATTTAATTTATAATGGTAACGGTAATATGTATTTATATGTTTTTTTTTCTCTTCTTTTTTTAAAATTGCCGGATATATGACCATACAAATCTAGAGAGCTCGCTGCCTTGGAACAAGACCTGGCACTTAGTTGGGCAGCAGCAGCACTTACATGCTAATGCTCATGTCGGCCATGTTCAATTGTTATTTTTATTTTAATAATTTTTAATATTTATTAAATATTGACATGAATATTAGCGATGCATATTTATTGTAAATGCGTTGTTAAATTAAATTAAATTGATTAAAATGCTTCAAAAAATCTAAAATGTTAGGATCGAGTTTATTTAATACGTATTCAAAATATAATAAAATGTAAATAACAATATTAAAGAATTCAAAATCACATTGAAAAAATGTTTTTTTTAACATTAAAAATAGGAGCGGTTATAATAATTACAATATCAAAAAATCATAATAAAGAGGCATTAAATAAAAATATAATAATAATAAAAAAACAAATTTAAAAACACACAATAATATTTAAATATTAAGGTTAGGAAAGACATGTAAGACATTGTATATAAAGTATATATTAATATAAATTGTATATAAAGTATTGTATAGAAAGTATATATTAGCAAAAAGATTATATTAGCAAAAAACCAAAACATATGTTATGAAAATTCAAAACATTCTTAAATAACCCTCTTTCTTTTTCGATTTCTTATCAATCAATCTTTGTAGTTCGCATTTGCTGAATTGCAATCACCTTCCTAATATTATCGATTACTATTCCGATAATTTCTGATTACATCAACAAAACAAGTCCATGAATGGCCTTAGTACCTATCCAAGCTTATAATATCGAAACTTGAGTTCGCCGTGGTTTCATAACTACTGCTGTTGTAGCCAGGTGCGGATTAAGAGGTATGAAATTGTTCCTGAAATTTAAACTTTCATACTTACTCTCACTTTGGAGAAAACTTAAAACGGTTTTTTGTTATTTCTTTAATAAAAATAGTATAGTAAAATATAGATCCCTAACAACCGATCTGTCGATTCGACAGACGGCATTAGTTTAGTAGATAGATGTAATCGTGAGTAATCGTTTACAATAGGTAGTGGTCGACAATGATGCCACCGGTCGACAATTAGTAGAATTGAGTTTGATAAAGCCTTAAGGACAGGAGTTACTTTTAAAACTTTCCATAAATGTAATAAAAAAAATCGATTATGTCACCCCAAGACTTTTCCGGAAAGCAGCCAAGCCCCCCCCCTCTTCCTCGCGACAAACCCCCCCCCCCTCTTCCTCGCGACAACCCCCCCCCCCCCCCATTGCGCGTTCGATTACGAAGCAGTCTGACCATATGTTTAGAGTTCTTCATCCACTGTCTAATGATGAATTTTCAGCTTTTCCAAAACACTCTGTGTGTACTAATTAAAATAATGCCAGCGGCAGGTGTCTCGGAATCTGCCCTGCTGACTGTAGCCTGGCATTCTGTGGCCAGAATTCTGTCTGGCTTAAAAATATCAGGTTTTCCAAAACCCTTGCACTTTTTCGTTTCTGGCTCCGTAACTATTAGGTAGTCGATATAGCTTATGTGTGGCGTTGTTTTGAGTCAGCCTGGTAGTCCAGACGCCGATGGTTGTCGCTGGCTCTTGGCTATCAGCGCAAGGGAAGAACCGTCCCTGTGCTGGACTAATAAACATAAGACCCGTTACAACAATCGTTTCATATCTCAGTCACTCTCGTATACTGCTGCGGTAGCTTACACGAAATTGAATATACACTTTCATGTGTTACACCTAGGTACTATTCATGTGGGCATTCAGAAACAGACACATCGTCCCGATGAAGGCATAATATTGCAAGCAACATTTTCTGTAATTAATATTTACAGCCGTCTACAACCGGCACTACCAGTTGTAGACGGCTGATATCATGATATGATAACATGATATGATATCATGATATGATATGACGACGGTTGTGCATTTAAATATACGTCATTTAATAAATTGAAATTAAATTTAAATTTAAATTTAAATTTCCTCATCCTCCTCCTCCTTCTCCTCCTCCTCCTGCTCCTCCTGCTCCTCCTGCGCCTCCTCCTGCTCCTCCTCCTGCTCCTCCTCCTGCTTCTCCTCCTGCTCCTCCTCCTGCTCCTCCTCCTGCTCCTCCTCCTGCTCCTCCTCCTGCTCTTCCTCCTGCTCCTCCTCCTGCTCCTCCTCCTCTTATGTATATGTATATGTATATGTATATGCATAGTATCATTGATTTTATAAGGTATTGACTGCTATATACCATAGTACGTTTAGGCAACCCTTATGCGCCGACGACATGCAGGTGATGTTGATAGCATTGCCCGGCGAAATTAATGGTAATTTATTTGACCATCTATAATAACGTTGACAATGAATGGTGTTTACTTTCAAAGACTGATTGATACAACAACCCGTTATTTAACCAATGATAAAATTAATAACAATTAATTATTAGAACAATCGATCGCATTTTTATATAGGATGATTACTTAACAGAAATGATATGGAGAGATTAGAATGCCATCTATTCGTCTATTTCAACATACAGCGTGCAATTATTACGTGTTTTAACACAGGTTTATATCAGGGTTGTTATAAACCTGTGTACCAACATAAAAATTAATATCTTTATGTAAATTAAATTTAAATAATAAGAGTTATTATTTTACGAAGTCCGTTTGTTACTACATTATTATTTTATTTTGAGATACGACATCTTGGGCTACTGAACATACGAGAATAATGATCAATATTTTGGATTGATGAAGTGCCATCTACATTTTACAAGTTGCGTTTCGTAGTAAAATTCTAGGTGCCAAAACGTAGTACGACATTGAGCAATTTAATAGCCTACATAATCAATGATAGTATCTAAAGAGTGATCATTAGTTTTCTTTCATAATTCTCTCCAATGGAGATCATAGATTACAGAATTAAATATATCATAGATTACAGAATTGATTTGATTTGATTTGATCGCTTTTTATTGAGATTGAAGCTAGACTGGTTTTGGAGTTTTTAATGAAAACTATCCCTGTATATTGAGATTTATTACTTCTTGTATTTTTAACCGACTTCAAAAAAGAAGGAGGTTATCAATTCGGTTAAATCTTTTTAAAAAAAAATATTTTATGTTTGTTACCTCAGAACTCTGCCATTTATGAACCGATTTAGAAAATTCTTTTTCTATTTGAAAGGATGTAATTCCAGATTGGTCCCATTTTATCAAAATCATATTCTGATGATGGGATCAACGAGGAATTAGCTCCTTAAATATTATCATATGAATTTGAAAATTTACATGTTGGTTCAATTTCGATGACAGTGTATTTTTTTATGGTACGCATGACCTGATTCAACACCCTGGGTTGGCTCCCGACGAGGGAACTCCTCAACGGTCAACAGCATAGACACGAAATGTTGAATACTTATTCAGTTATGATAGCTCGTACTAAGTTTAATCATGACATGGCTGCTGCACTCTGGGTTGGCTCCCGACGAAGGGACTCCTCAACGGTGAACAGCACAGACACGAAATTTTACATACGCATTCAATTATAACAGTCCGTTCTAAATTTCAACAAGACAGGACTGCGGCACCCAGGGTTGGCTTCCAACGAGGGAACTCCTCAACGGTCAACTGCACAGACACAAAATTTTGTATACGCATTCAATTATGATAGCCCGTTCAAGTATTACCATGACATGGCTGCTGCACTTGTAAATATTTTGGAGACGGTTTTTATTTTTGTTATTATTTTAAATGTCGCTTACAGTATTCTGAATTTAATGGAAGAACCGTACGAGTATTATGTGGGTGCTTTTATGTATGTGCATGTAAGCGCGACTGTTGGCGAAAATGATTTTCACTTTTCACATTTCGTATGCATTGGGTGCATCGAGCTGTGAGAGAACAGCCACCATGGTGCCGATAGAAATGGATACTACCATATACTGTTAAAGGAAAAAAGAAGATACGCCACATGCATCCATGAAAAAAATGCGATTTGTCACTTGCGGCACTTGGAAGTTAACGGTCCCAGTGCAGTTGGGCCATTAAGACCTGCTTGTTATTTCTGCTCGGCTTAACTCACGGTTCAGCCCCCATCCGGTAGCTTTCACGTGGAAGGTCGAACCTGGTAAGGACTCTGGTTCACGGCAGGTGGGTCAGATCCCCCTGGTGACGTCCTTCGGGCGCTCCTGGGCGGTTTGGCCATCGAATAACCGATAAGGTCTGGAAATGACCTTATAATTTTCTTGAGAAGCGGGAGTGGTTTTTGAAATCATGTCAGCCACTCTTGCCACTACTCGTTGTCCATCCGATCCCGAGTAGTAAAAGGGCAAAGGACTCCAAGGTCCGCGATAAATTCGAGCTGAATGGTAATGGTAACTAATGTTAGCGGTAGCTAATATTAGTTAGAGGCCGCGCAAGCGAGTTCGGAACTGTAATTAGCCGGAAGGATGAAGAAATCCTTCCAAATCTGGTAGTGAGGGCGCGAGGCTGTCCGATGTTTCTACTTTTCAGTGCCACGCGGTAAGGCATTGGACTCTCACGGAAAAATCAGTGTAGCTTAGTACGTTCACTCCAGGTTGACAGAATGATCAATATCTTTATACCTTCCTGGGGTGACGGGTTCGTTCATCATAGGTGACAAATCAACAGGGGTGGAATTGGGGTTTCTTATAGTAAAATGTGGTTCAAATGCGAAGGGTTGGCGAAAATCGCGTAAATGTTATTGATGCAGAATTTGAAGAAGGACATTTCTCTATTGTTTAATTCTCTTTTATTGGTATCTCGTTAATTATTGTATTTTAAACAAAGTATTATTATGTTTTTGAAAGGCCTATCTATCTTTGTTTTCTGTCTTTAATGCCACGCTTTCCGCATTATCTGGATACTCAACGGGCAAATTTTTATGCCCGGATCGTGTCTGCTGCTGTTAGCTTTTCTTACCGCTCGATATAGTTAGGAATGTCGACAGTTTGTTGGTGACTGGGAAGGATTACGTGAGATAAACATTAGAAGTGAGCTGGGGTCCGTTTGTAGTTGCAGTTTAACGTATCACTAGAGGCAGATACAAAAGTGAATATATATTTTATAATCCAGATCTTCACCCAAAAAATTAAAAAATACACGGTTTGAAACGAAAGCTCTTGCGTTTTTGAAATCAATACCAACTTTTAGTATAGAATAATTCGTATTGCTGTCTGTCTTTGGAATGGACCTCGCCAGCAAAAAGATCATAAAATGTTTTATTGGAATGTTTTTCCAACTCAGTTTTGACCTGGGTGGCAAATGCTCGAATTTGATATTTAGGTAGGTACTCAAATGTTATAAATTATAAAATAGAAGTAGAGTGATAGAACACACTAATCAAATTGAATTTTGGAAAGTAAATATTTAAATATAAATTGGCTGCCTCAACTAACTAACTACCACAAGGTAATTTGTAGAGGCGCACAATTTCTTCATTAAACTCATGCACAGGACGTAGTGCGATGTGACTAATTGTCTGGGAGTTAATAAGCCCTTGCTGAGTTGGCCACGAAGACCCATTCTGTTCAGGGTTGGTCACACCCACGGGTCAACACGCATGAAGTGCCAGCTTGGGCAGGACTTTGGCCTTAGGGCTAGTTTCCCCTAGGAGTCAACCTTCTGGCGCTCCTGGACGGTCTGCGCACCGTGTGGCGTAAGCCAATCGATTGCGCACTCTGCCTAACAGTCGGGGGAGCCTGGAAGCAGTACTGTTTCCAATAGAGCGTGGGTGGTTGCGGAACTTAGGGCGACTGCTCTTGAAACGACCATCGGATACGCGATCCTGGGTGAACAGCCGGGCAAAGGATGCCGTGGTCCGCGATAGATTCGGTAAACACCGTTTCACCGCTTCGTAAGGGAGAGGACTGCGCAAGCGACCTCGAAGTCGTAACCAATCGAGAGACCGAACTAATCTGGTCGCAATTGGAAGTAAGGGCGTGAGTCGGTATGTTATCAGTATCTTTATATTGATAACATACCGACATATAGTCGGTAGGTTATCGGTATGTTATCAGTATGATAACCAGGTATGTTGCCCGCTGGGTAACATACCTGGTTATCTCGCGGATAAGGCGTTGGCCTCTTACGGGTATGTGGCGAAGCTTGACGGTGGATTGTTTTGTCCTAAGTCTTCTGCGCTCACTTCACGGAAGATAGAAAGAACAGTCGTTAAAACTTCCTGAGGTGACGGGTTCGCCCGTTGTAGTTGGCAAATCTATTTGGCTATCTTGGCATACATTCAGGATTTGCTGCAAAGCACCTTTTAATCATCTCCACAACGGCCGTGATCTATCATTCAGTCGATCATAATCGATTGCTTTACCTACGAAAGTTCTAGGCATTCATCGCCAAATTTGAATATCAAAATTTAAAACCATCATTTAAAACTCACCTCAAAGATTACTACCTTTCTAAGAAGTAACCAGTTTTTCCCTTTCTCTCTTCTTCCTCTCCCAATTTCCTCTCATCGCTCTATTTTATGCAGATAAACGTAATAATCTTTATTTCCACAATGCGTGCATGTACCACTGTAATTAGGTAAGTTGTAACTTGTGAGACTTGGCCATTTGGCAATAAGCTCGTATCATGACCAGGTGTAAATAAAGAGTATATTATTATTATTATTTAAACAGAGGTAGCATAAGTAAACAACAATCAATTTAAAATTATCACGTTATTTTTCCACATATCTGCTATTCAGGTAAATATAGGAGGAGGCTACCTTGAAATGACTAAAATTGCACATAATTGCATCGACTATAGTACTCGTAGCTACATTAAAATAAACAGTATAGTAATATTTAGTATTATATGAATAGTGTGCCACATTTTAAGTTCTGACTGACTAATTATGAAACACTTAGCATTTGTACATAGTAATTTGATAAATTACGTACGATTTTAGGTACAATGTCTTCAAACAACTAGAGCTGTCAACTACAACGGGTGAACTCGTCACCTCAGGAAGTTTTAACTATATTTGATCGTTTTGTATTCCGTGAGGTGAGCGTAGAAGACTTAAATAATTTTCGAAAATAATCCACTATCTAGTTACGCCACTCGCCTGTAAGAACGTTAATCATCCAGCGGACCAACATTCGCGCCCTTACTTCCCGTTGTAATCGGATTACTACGGTCCCCTGAATGGTTACAGGTTCAATGTCGCTTGCGCGGTCCTCTCCCTTTCACAACGGTGATTCGGTGTATACCGATTCTTTTGCGGATCACGGCATCCTTTGAACGGCTGTTCACCCGGTATCTGGCAGCCGATTGGTCGTTTCAAGAGCAGTTGCCGTAAGGTTAACAACAACCCCCGCTCTATAGGAAACAAAGCTGTTCCCAGATTAACCACGATTTTGCTCCTGGACGGTGCGCAAACCGTCCAGGAGCAAAACGTCCAAAAGGCGATTCCTAGGGGAAACTGGCCCGCACGCCAGAGTCCTACCCGGGCTCGCACTTCTGCGTGGAGGCTGCCGGATGGTCATTGTGCCGTGAGTTTGGCCGACCCTACAACATGGGTCTAGTGGCAACAGGGCCCATTAGCTCCCAAACAATGTCCTCAAACAATCCGGAACTATTATTTCGGAATATTATCATAACTGACTATATTGCCACAAGATAGTCAGAAAAAAACGGTTGTCTATAAAGTCGGTTTACTGACGATAGTTAACCGTGACAACGTCATAAGAAAATACTGATGGAATGGTTGCATTTTTCAAAAGAAAAATTTAATTTTATTTGTTTGATAGATATTTTCTATGGAAATAGAGAAGGAGGTAAATGGAAATCACAATTGAATTGATCAAGTTACATTTATTTGTACGCATAAATACAATTATGTCATTTTTTTTTACAATGTACATAGTTTTTACAAGTATGAATGTGCGTTGAGCAATTGTTTTACAACTTTTATTTACAACTTTTAAATGTATGTCATGTAATGAATACATACATAAACATGCTGCATGAAAGACGATGCTGCATTATCAGTAATTGTTCGATGGTAACATGTAAATGTATTATTGTATAGCAGCTGTCCACGCGGACGCATCGCTCACTCGCACACGCTCACAAATGGAACGCCTTAGAGCGAGGTAACGCCGCATGAGTCATGTTTTTTCGTGCGTGCAGCCGCTCCATCGAATTATAAGACGTTGTCACGTCAAAAAAGATATTTAAGCCCTACTGTATATAGCGCCTGATTTTTATAATATTAATAAACTTTTATTACGCAAGACATCAGATGTAACCAATTATAGATAGAATAATTATTTGGAGGAATAGTCTAGAGTCTAGCTAGATTATGAAAGATATAGCTATGAACTATAACGTATACTAAATAGTGAAAAGTAGTGTACGTAACTGAATAGTGTATATTTTGTTGGAAAAACAGTGGAATTAAATATATATATATATATATATATATATATATATATATATATATATATATATATATATATATATATATATATATATATATATATATATATATATATATATATATATATATATATATATATATATATATATATATATATATATATATATATATATATATATATATATATATATATATATATATATATATATATATATATATATATATATATATATATATATATATATATATATATATATATATATATTTATTTATTTTATTTATTTATTTTATTTATTTAAGTCCATAAAAAATACATTTGGTTACAAAAACATTCTCTTAGCCTAATATTTCATAATAATTTAAACAGTTTTTTTTTAATTTACCTAACTCGGAAAGAGATTCAGAAATAATAGTTTGTGGTTTACCACCTCACTAGGAATAACCTGTATCGAGGTGGTACCAACAGAAATCGTATATTGCCTGCCGAAAGAGCATGATATACCCGCTCTTAGGTTTTCATTTTATTTTAATATTTTTTTTTAAACTTTATATTGCAATGGTATTTACAATTAATAATTACAAGGATGGGGGTAGTTACTTTATTCTAAAATTTAAAAATTTTGAAGATACCAAATTAAACGGAAGGTATTTTCTTACATCTAATATAATACATACATAGATACGATTATCGCATAAACTTTACATGAATTTATATTAAAAGTATATATAAATAAAAATTATTATAAAGAAGTACATACATATAATATGATAATTAAAAAAAATATATATATATATATATATATATATATATATATATATATATATATATATATATATATATATATATATATATATATATATATATATATATATATATATATATATATATATATATATATATATATATATATATATATATATATATATATATATATATATATATATATATATATATATATATATATATATGTATATATATAAGTAATTTAGGCCGTAATAATTAGACTCTTTGACAAGCATACTGCATCAAAAGTCCGCCAACTTATCCACCTATGTAAGGTACTAAGGAGTGTAATATCAAAACCCTTAATAAAAACCATGTATTATGCTTTAGTCAATAGTATTCTATCATATGGGATCCTTGGATGGGGAGGCGCGTCACTTTCAGCTCTAGATCCCTTGATTAAGGCTCAAAAGTCAATAATTTGGGTAATCAATAAAAAGCCTTTTAGGTTCTCCAGCGATCACTTATTTAAAGAGTTCCGAGTACTAGACATACGCCAATTATATGTGAAAGTATCATTTTTTTATTACACCCACACAGAGGGGGATAAGATTAAATCTCACACTATCAGAACAAGCTCAGTTACAGTCATGCAACATGATGTCCCCCTTAAGAAAACTAAATTCGCCCAACGACATTTTTTTTTCTAGCTGTCCGACTACACAATAAAATAAATTCGGAATTAAAAGTGAAGTTCTATACCATACGAGGAAGAAATATTATGACGGAATTGTTGATTGAGCTATGAAGGAACGAAAAGGAGAAATTAGTTAATTATAGTGCTGTATGAGAATACCTAACTACATAAAATTACTACTTTTATGTATATGTATAGATTATATGTATAAATGTATATATGTATATATGTGTATGTATATGTGTAGATGTATATGTATATATGTGTATGTGTATATATGACTATTTAATATTATTATGTATATTATGTTACTAAATTATGCTAAGTATATGTATTTATTTATTTATTTATTTATTTACATAAACATATACATTCAAATTCATGAGCACAACAGAAAATAAAATGTCAATTTATACAATGCCATCGTATGCTTTTAAAGTTATATACGCATGATACATCTGTCTGAGCCTAGGTTACATAGCGCATACATTAAACGCAAATGATAATCTTTCTATTATGCTAAGCAAAGAGCAGCCGAGCCCGCCTTGCTAAGCACCCCTGTGTTAAGGCGAGCTCACTTCGGGAGTCACACTAGAGTGCCACAGTTGTGTCAGGTTGTGTCAGGAAAGATCTAAAATATATATATTTTAAATTATTTCTATTTTAATTTATAATCATTATTATTATTATTATTATTATTATTATTTATTTTATTATTTTGTTATTTTTCTAGTTTTTTAACCGCAGAGTAGAATCCACAAGCGCGAATCCCCTATTTTGCAATATAGAGGTGATTGTCGCATCGTATTCATATGAGTTCCGCTCGTTTCCCTGTAAATATTGCTATCCATAATGCAGGTAGGCAGATCGTTTCGTATTGAAGGCAACTGAACTGATTGACTAGTGATTAACGACTTCAGGGGTTCGCAGCAAGCGGTTTTTAACAACGTACTACTAACACTTTTTAAATAATAAAAGTTATTCAGTTACAAAATTAAACTAAAAGTTAGATACATACTTACATTTTATAATAAACTTACATTTTATGCAAACACCATAAAAAATCTGAAAGCTGATTCTTCACCCGGGTTAGATGGTATACGCACAATTCACTTCAAACTTGTAGCTGAGTTTATTTCCGAACCTCTCGCATACTTAGTGAATTTAAGTTTCAAATCGGGCACCTTTCCTCAGTCACTAAAGACGTCAAAGGTTATTCCAATATTTAAGAATGGCAACAAAGAAGATATTGGAAACTATCGACCGATATCTCTACAAAATATAATTTCGAAAGTAATTGAAAAAATTGTAAAAAAGAGGCTTATAAAACACGTCGAGGCTGAGGGGCTCCTTTCAACTAACCAATTCGGCTTCAGAGAAGGTCGAGGAACGCAAGATGCAATTAACGCTGTTACCCAATATATATCAGTAAATATTGATAAGGGGAGAAAAGTTATGGCAGCGTTCCTCGACCTATCGAAAGCATTTGACACGGTGTCTCACCCGATTCTCTGTAAAAAACTGGAGAGCTTTGGAGTTAAAGGGGTATCCATGGAATGGTTTAGAAGCTACTTGGATGACAGATCTCAGGTAACAGCAATAAATGGACAGATCAGTGAGAAACTAAATATAAGATATGGCGTTCCACAAGGAAGTGTGCTAGGGCCACTCCTGTTTCTAATATATATTAATGAATTATGTGAACTCCAACTTAATGCGAAAGTCATCTCATTCGCAGACGATACGGTCTTATTAACAGAAGCGACTAATTCGGCAGAAGTCGCACTTAAATTACAAAATACTCTGAATACCGTTAGTGAGTGGCTAAATAAACATATTTTAACAATTAATTCGTCGAAAACCAAAGTAATGAACTTTAGCTTACGATCAGTTCATATCTCCAGCTTCTTTAAAATCCACTCTCACAATTGCCTTAAAGACTGCACATGCTCATGTGAACGACTAAGTGTTGTAGATAATATAAAATATCTGGGAATAAATGTGGATTCTAAGCTGAATTGGTCTAAGCACATAATTCAACTCTCGGATCGATTACGGAAACTAATATATGTTTTTTGTGAACTGCGCAATGTATTATCTCGGAAAACAATTAAAATCACCTACATGTCTCTATGCCAAAGTCTTATGATTTATGGAATTGTAGGGTGGGGTGCTTGCACGAAACAGGCCCTGGATCCACTAATAAAGACGCAAAAACTGCTGCTACGGATAATTTATAGGAAACCTAATGACTACCCGTCAGAGCGTCTTTTCAAAGAGTCTAAAGTTCTGGACGTCAAGCAATTGTTTATTAAATATGTGATAATATTTTTTCATAAACACAAAGATAGATATGATCAAAGTCAGCAAAACTTCAATACTCGGAGTTCACGGAAACAAAATTTCCTTATTCCTCGAGTGCAAACAACATTTGCACAACGACAAGCTTTTTTCATTGGTCCCAAACTATATAATGACATAGAGGAAAAATGGAAACACATAAAGAACAATCAAGAGTTTAAAGACAAAATTAATAAATGGTTATTTGAATTAGGGAGGTCTAAATCTGAAAACTTGGTTTGTAAAGCGTATGTATAACGGTTAATTTAAAAATAATATTGTATATTTATATACATTATTATGCATATATTAATAGTATCATATTTTTATTTATGTTATTTCAAGTTTTTTTAAATACTGCTTTTAAAATTGTATTTATATATTTTAATTAATTATAAATATGTTTATACCATATAGCATCTATTATTTATTAAAATCGTATTTACGTATATGTGTATTTGCCATATTGTATTACCTATGTTATTTATTTATTCTGATATATTATTCAATCTTAATTAAGCACATTCATTGAATATAAAAATAAAAAGGTTTTTTTTTACTTTAATTAGGCTAATTGTTACGTAAGTTGTTTTACTTATTTCAATTATTTACTCTGACCCGCCTAGATACGGGACATTTAAGTCCTAGTTAGGTGGGCACTGAGCATTAGCTGCATTTCGGTGTTCAATTTTTCCGAGTTACTTATAACATTGATAACAATGGGGCTAAATGTACAAACAAATATATGAATAAAGTATTAAATCTGAAATCTGAAAAATAGCAGCCGTAGAAATAATTATATTAAAAGAAATTAAATAGTATACATTTATAAAATAAATGGATATATGGCTTAATAGGTATTCAAAATTATTAAATTACTAGATAGTCAGATAGTCAGATAGTCAAATAAAACATATAAAAAAAATAAAAAATGTAAATGTTTAGGACACTTCTAATACTTTAAAATTCAAGATGGAAAAATAGCGTTTCAACCCCATCTCTACCCATATTTAGAAGCCAAGTATGGATTTGTTTCTTAAAAATAATGATTTACAGATTTAATATAGTTTTCAACTGTATTGTAGGCTCGAGGGGCCATAAAAAGATAATGCCGCTGAGCAAATGCAGTTCTTGTTTTAGGAACAAGGAATTGTTCCACAGTTGCTGACCTGGTGTTGTGATAGGAGCATATGGTCACTTGTTTGCTGACATTTTTATGGAAATGGGTGACGATACTTTTTATGTAAAGCTGTCTAATATTGAGAACCGATGCTTCCTTGTATAGCGATTCCGAAGGGAATCTCATTGGCCGACGACACATAATTTTTAAAATAAGTTTTTGAGCCCTAAGCTGCTTATCGATGTGTGTCAGAGAACTTCCACCCCAGGAGTGAATTCCATACATCCATATTGACTGTGCAAGGGCAAAATATACAGTTTTTAGCGATTTATTATCTAAAACTCACCTTAGATCTCTAAAAACATATGCCAACTTTCTGGTTTTATTGGTTATGCTATTAATATGCGTATTCCATCTTAGATGACAGTGCGATCAATGCGATCAGTGCGATCAATACAAGGACATTTGCATTTTGTTAATCTTTTAATATAATCGCACTTTTCATTGTCAATTTGTATTCTGAGTTCAGAGTCAGGTTTGTTTGAGGAAGTTATACTAAAAGGGACATATTTTGTTTTAGAGATATTAAGAGACAGCAAACTATTATCAAGCCATAATTTTATCTCCATTAATCCTTTCTCAGCCAAAGAGAAACAATTAGTCCATGTCCGAGCTTCATAGATAATAGCGGTATCATCTGCATATGAAATAATGCTACAGTTGTCTTGTATGTCATTAATGCCATTAATGTAAATTAAGAAGAGCAGCGGCCCTAGGATACTACCTTGGGGAACTCCATACAATGAAGGCAATTTAGTGCTATGGACGCTGCATCGAATACTGACGGATTGCTCACGATTGCATAGGTAGTCTGTAAACCAACAGAGAGCTTTATTCCTTATCCCAATATTCCGAAGACGTTTAATAAGCAATTCATGAGAAATCGTATCGAATGCCTTGGCCAGGTCGATGAAAATTGCAAGACATTTATTGCCCCTATCCAAAGCATTCGTCAGGTTCCCAGTTAATTGCAATATTGCATCAGCTGTCCCCATTTCACTCCTAAAACCAAATTGGTTTTTTGAGAGTATATTGTTTTTATTTAAATAGTCATTAATTCTCACTTTAACTATCTTTTCAAATATTTTTGAAACCGAACTTAGTAGGGATATAGGTCTATAATTATTGACGTCCGTAGGGTCACCGTCTTTGTAAATTGGGACAATAATTGTGTAAATAATAATTTGTGTAAATATAGAGCTACCACATAAAGTAATGCTACATTATGTTACACTTACCAACTAAAAAAAAAAAGGAAAAAAGAATACATAAAAGTCTACCTTAGTACGGGCATCACTCCAGCAATAGATTTTAATCTAATCTAGTATTATATAATATTTATTGCTTGTATTTTTATATTTTTACTCTGATTATTATTTGATTCTTTGGACTGATTATTATTTGGAAATTAGACTTCTTGATTATTATTATTATTATTATTGATTTATTTATTTGCGAGATCATTCAATGGATTTGCCTTTCTATTAATTTTTTATTTTTTTATTTTTTGGATTTGGTATTTCTATTTTTGATATTTCTTTGCTCTTTTTAATATTTAGACAATGTAATGGTTGATTTTGTATAGTTTATTGACTTTCAGATTTTTAATGTGATTTAATTTTATTTCTGCCAGATATATGATATGTTTAAAATATGAATATTATAAAAAATGTATTTATTAATTGTAAGTTCTATACCCTCGCCGGGTTCTTTTTGGAATAAATAAACTTTGAACTTGAACTATAAATGTGTTTGAAATATTAATAAATAAATAAATAAAAATATATAAGATACAATATAAATAAATCGAAAGGGTATCTTGCAGAACAGGAATTCATTGCGGTATCAATCACAATAAAATAGTTTTGAATATTGAATATATAAAAACTATAAGAATATTGTAATAATAGTTGAATTGGGAAATAGTTTATAGAGTGGAATATAATGATCTACATAAGTCGAAGGTTCTTTAAAGTAATGAAATGAAATGAAATGAAATGAAATGAAAATACCTTTATTGTACTAACAAAAAAAAAAATTACATGGGTAAAGAAAACTTAAATTCTATTTTAACTTAGTACAAACGGCGGGCTTATCGTTTCACGATTTCTTACAGCCAACCGTGTAATATTAAATAAAAGTATCAATACAGCTCACATACATAAACATATACACATAAATATACATATACATACATCCAAATATACATACATACATAAAAAAATATAATTTATAATATAATATATGTATATTATAATAATAAATACATAGAAACTACAGATAAATAATAATAAAAATAACTGCTTATATAAAATGATAGATATTACAAAGTTCTTATGCTTCTATCCAGTCAACAACCCAACGAAAGGGGGAAGGGGGGAGGGGATAGGGGGAGGGTTGGTTCTTAGTTAATATTTTGAGGGAGAAAATGTTTTTTCAGTAACGCCTTGAAACAGGGCAAGGATGTTGCATGACGAATAGCATGCGGAAGCTGGTTCCAAAGTCGAGCAGAATGGACGCTAAATGAGTTAGTGAAAAAAGAAGACTAATGTAGTGGAATTGCTATGGTGTTGTCCTGGCTTGACCTGAGTGGAACACCATGACTTCCTAACGGGAGAAAGAGGTCTTTAAGGTAAGGAGGTGCTATGGGACTATTTAGGACTTTATAAAGGAGTGAGAGGGCATGCAGATTTCTGCGCTCACGTTTTTGATTGCTGAGAGAAAGAAGACGAAGAAAATAAAGTTATAGATAAAGCAATAAAAACTCAAATGACTGGATGTATATAAACCCGCGTGTCATAAAACTTGCTAAGTGGCATCTAGCTGATTGCACCATACAGCTCCTTGTAAAGCAGCCATAAAAAAATGTGTCTGTTTCTCGCTGCTCGCCATTGACAACTGAAAAAATATATAAAGAGACAACTAGAGCTGTCAACTACAACGGTGAACCCGTCACGTCAGGAAGTTCCAACGATATTAGATCGTTCTGCCTCCCGTGAGGTGAGCGCAGAAGTCTTGGGACGAAAGACAATACACTGTCTAGTTACGTCATCTGCCCGTCAGAGGCCAACGCCTTACGGCGAGGCACCGGGAAAGGTATTCAGTAGGCAGCCTCGTCCCTGGATACCGGTTTGGAAGGATATCTCCGTCTGGAATTAACCTTCAAGATCCCTCCTGCCTCGTGACTTGTTACAGGATCGCGGTCTCTTGTGCGGTCCTCTTCCGTACGTAGCGGTGCTACGGTGTCTACTGAATCTATAGCGGTCCCCGGCATCCTTTGCCCGGCTCTTCACCCGGTTTTGGGTAGCCGATCGGTCGTTTCAAGAGCAGTTGCCGTAAGATGAACCTACCCCCGCTCTACATGAGACAGTATTGTTTCCGGACTCCCCCGGCTGTCGGTCAGAATGGACAATCGATTGGAGGACACCGCACGGTTCGCAAACCGTCCAGGAGCACTTGAAGGTTGACTCATAGAGAAAACTGGCCCGCAGGCCAGTCTCCCCTAGGAGTCAACTTTGGCTCGGACTTCCACGCGGAGGCCGCCGGCAGCTATTTATTCACCCAACATATTATTTCCAATTAAAATTTCACTCCAACCTAGGTATATAAATCTAAAATACCTAATAATCTCAAACCTAATTTACTTTAAGTTGTACTTACTTATTTACAGATTGGTTATTAGAGATTGGATATAGATTTAGTTAATATTTACTGTTATTATACTAGATATAGATTTAGTTAATACTTACTGTATCTAGTATACTATTTAATGAAGAAAATGAAATGAAAATAGCTTCCATCCCGATTTTCAACTTGTAATAGGTAATTCAGGAGCCTAAATGTAAGTAGTTACAGCAGTCCCTAGGGCCGAAACTTATGATTGCTAAGGGAAGTCTTCACAACGATTTACGGTCAAGTTAAACAAGTTAATCTTGATATCTGATACCGACATATATGAAGATTAACTTATATAAGATTACCTGTTACATCACCTCATGTGTAGGTAATCTTACAGTAATTAACAGACTCAAAATAATTCACAAGTACAACCACGCAATCGTAGTTCATTCTATTCAATCGTCGTCTATCCATAAACCCCGTAACATTGTGACCTTTTTCACATTAGGTATAGTCGCCGCCATACAAACTGATGACTGGGCCAAAAATCATTAGAATCATGACATCCCTTTCGCACTTTCATAACGTTACGATCTCTCACTCAGATCTGTAGTAAAGGTCATGTCATGTCATGTCGCATAAAGAAATATCGATAAAATATTATTGATATTGTCGATATTGTTTATTACCCAGGTTGAATGTTTTAATAGTGACATCCTTTAAGTGGGCGATTCAGTACATCAAACTAAGCCAGAAAGTCGGAAATCGATGTACTAAACAACTCATTTGAAGATTGTCGTTATAAAAAAACTCAGCCGTCATTAATAAATAAATAGGTATGTAATTTATAACATTGCAAATAACTTATAACGCTTTACACGCATTATTTCAATCACTAGACAATTACGTGATTAGTGAAATACTGATTAGTGTAATAGTACGTATGATCGATTAATTAGCTAATTAAAATGTATATTATTTATTTACTGTATAATATAAATAAAATATATTATTTATTTAATGTATAAATGTATAAACTGGTTTCGCAGTTATATTGGATCTCGAAAACAGCACATAGAAATCTGCCAAATTCATGGTCAAGGCATAGTCAAGGCAGTCAGGGCGCCAGGCTGGTCCCTGTACTCTTTTCCAAGTGCTTTGCGATAAGGCGTTCGTGTCTGACGGGGGTGTTGGAGTAGCTGGAGTAGAGGGTGGACTGTATTGTTCATAAGGCTCTACTTTCTACCCAGTGTTAAAAGAAAAATTACATATCCCTGTAACTTTCTGGGGTGATGGGTTCGCTCGTAGTAGTTGTCAACTCCAAAGTAAAGCATTGAGCAATCTAATAACTTAAACACTGTGAGTTTGTTATTAGTGACATCGCTGTAGTGGGCCAATCAGTACAAGCAAGAGAGCAACTTTTAATATATTTTTTTGTAAATTTGAACAATTTGGTTGTTAAATAACAGTTTTAATGGCGTTGAGCGCTATGCGCCATCTAGTGATAGATAACATATCGCGAATATTGTTTATTCGCGATATTTTGCCTATCGCTAGATGGCGCAGAGCTCTTGATTATATTTTTGCTTTTTTTTACAATATTTCTTTTAATTGAAGGTTGAAGACGACTTTCGGACAGCGACACTACTCTTTCATAGCAACAAGACTTTATAATAAATTAAGCACAAACATAAAAACCAGCCCCAATTGTCATTTGTTTAAAAGCAAAATAAATAAATGGCTGTTGCAAGAAGAGCGTTTATCCATCCATGCCATGATCGATGTAGTAGAATAAGTTGAAGTTGACTTAACATATATTGTGTTTATATGTATGTATGTGTGTATATGTGTAATATAATTTATTTAGTATTTCGATTACCTATATAATATTGTAATTTTTATTATTTTTTTATTATTATATATATATTTATATATATATTTTAACTATTATTATTATTGTATTTGGTTGGTTCATCAACCCTCTTTTTTAATGTAAAAATATAAATTTCTTGCCCTGGAACGGGTATATCCCAGTCGGGCAGCACTAGCCAGTGAATGAAAGAGAAAAGTTTTTGCCATTTGTTTTAATATTTTAATTATTGTAAATGGTTAATTTAATAATTCCAATAAAATAAATAAATAAAAAATATGTTTTATTTTAATTTTTCCAATTTTAATCAGAACGTGCTTATATATGCTTGTATTGTCTTCCACTACTAGGATTTCACTAACAAAAAACTCATTCTGTATAATCAATTGTATCGGTATTGGAATGTTCCAGTTTAGCCATATCCCAAGGTTGAGCCACAAAGAGCAGTCACGCAGCTTTTCATTAAAATATCCTAATAAATTAATTGTGCCGAGTTTTTGGACCTATATGGCTACAATAAATCTGGCGATAACATCCTGTCCCCTCGTTTAAATCTGTATAATAGCGACCTAATTTCGTAATGCCCCAGTCATTTTTATATTTCAATAAATTCCACTAAATCCGCATTCCCTTTGTCGTTTACTCGGCATCGAATGTTCTTTGTTGGTTCAGTTTCAGCCATTTTCGAGAGAGAGACTTCAGCGTTTGTGCTACGTGTTTCAGCGTTGCCTTCACATCCACCCCCTTCAAATACCGCCCTCCCACCGGCCCCGGAATTGCCGATTTGGGTTAGGTAAAGGTATTCTTATTACCTACGTACATTTCATCCGCGCATGTTAGCGAGATTGGGGCGCCCTGCTTTTTAGTTGGGTACGTCTGTCTGACAGCCAGTCAATAAACTTGGCTTTTTTATCATACATTAGAGAAAGAGGTCGTATAAAGAAAGGATAATGTTTGATCGTCTAGTTCAATGTGATTGATTTGGTAATGCTTTATAAAATAGGACTAGTTTTAGAACGTTAATATGCCTTATTGATTTGGTTTAATTCTAATGAATTACGTCTAAATATTACAAAATCAAAAATAATTCCTTTTCGCTTAAGACCTGCCAATGTTGACTATTTAAATGAATTACACGACTATTTTGAAATCGACATCACAGAAGATATAAATTTTCTAGGATTAAGAATTGACAGTAAATTACAATGGAATGCGCACATCCAACAATTAGCTAGTAAGCTATGTAGCTCGATATACTCTATTAAAAAAATCAGAAGTCGTTGTGGTTTTGCGGCAGCCAAATCAGTATACTTTGCGTATTTTAACTCATTAATGACTTATGGACTACTATTTTGGGGAAATGCTGCAACCAGTAAAAGAATCTTTCTTTTGCAAAAGAGAGCACTGCGCAGCATGTATCAGGTAACGACTAGGACCTCATGCAAAGAATATTTCATCAAGGCAAGGGTAATGACTATGTATTCGGCGTTCATATACCAGTATTTAATGTATGCTAGACAGCACCTAACAGAAACCCCAATTAATGCAGACATTCACTCGCATCATACCCGCGGTAGCTCCCTTTTATGCGTACCCCGAATACGACTGGCAAAAGTACAGAAAAGCTACTTGTACCTTAGCATTAAATTCTATAATCTACTCCCTACAAAATTTAAACAGCTGGAGGACATAAAATTTAAAAAAAACATCAAGGAGATGCTGATAGGCCACCCTTTCTATAATTTGGCCGAATTTGAGGGCCACGATTTTTCAAATATTGTGCCCATTTAAATTACTTAAAAAAGTAGAGCCTTATTGTCTGATTATTTTATATGGTCTTATATCTGTACTTTTAGTTTAAAATGCATAACGTAGATTTAATTTGATTATGTAACATTTTACTGACAATTTGAATATTACGATAAATAATTTTACTACGTATCTTTTCGAATCACTAACTACTTCAAATATTAAGCTTCTATTTTGATTATTTATATTTATAGTTTGACAATCTAGTAGTTAATTCTTGACTAACTATGTATGTTCAGTAAAGAGTAGTAGCGAAACTTACTACATAACCCAATTATTTTGACACGTCCAAGAGCGGTCTTTAGCCGTCAATTGGACACGACGAAAATGTAATGTTATGTAATGTAATTAATTATGGGATAAACCAGCTGGTTATTTACATATTTATTGTGAATAAAATGTATAAAATTTTTATACGCGTATGTATATTTTTATCTAGGTCACTTCTCTCCACCAAATGGTCGTGTTTGATAGATTGATCGAAGTTCTCTTGAGAAACAATTAAAATAATAATTACGTGGAATTCCTCCTTGTATTGTAACGTTACCCGATTAAGGAAAAGCCTGTTGTTAGGTCATGGGGAAATATCTTTCATGGAATTTAGGATTACCGTGGAAAAAGAAGGTGTAATGCTTTAATGATGTGTGTATGTGGGCGCCACCACGGAAATCTAGGATGTCTGGGAATTCGGGTCGTTACGAGAAAAAGCAGGCGTGGTCGCTGCCTGACCTTGAACGCCGCAGAAGGGGACACGCGACAGGATTTGGGACCGCGGTAGCTCAGTGGAAAGGGTCGTGGTGAACCCAAGGAATCCTGCGCGGAGAAAAGGAGAGCTTCTGGAGGAGAAGGACAGCCTTGCTTCTATTGTGAGAAAGAGGGAAAACTATGGAAAGAAGAGTGGAGGAGTAATGAATAGGGATATAATACGTACTTACTGTGGGCTTATCGCCGAACCTGGAATAGAAAGTAGATGTTTGACCGCTGTGAAGTCGCGAGCGATCTGAGCTGTCAGATTCGCTGCGCGGGCGGTCTCTGCGCCGATGTATTGCGGCGGGCTTCGCGCCGATCCGGAACAGTTACTCTCGTATATTATCAATCTGAGTCTGTACCATTTATAGCATAAATCAAGAATAGAATCCCTCTCTGTGTGCGAGAGATTAACCCTTTTAAGAGAAAAACTCAAAGTAGGATACAAGGTTTATTGCTCATAAATTACAGGATTTTATCTCATTCGATTTAAGTATATTAAAATATGTATTCGGGAGGACTTCTAGAACCTTCGCAAGCCCTTCGGAGCGGAGGAATCACCGGAGCGTGCGTGAAAAGTCACGGTAGGTAGGTCGCTAAACTCACGGTAGGTAGGTGCTTACGGGTATTATGGGGAATTTCGGGAGGAATTTTGGGATCACCTCCACGGATATGCTTTTATATTGTTATTATTTGTACAAAGGAGACTTTGAAAAGGGGGAGAACCTTCAACAACCGCCGGCGCGGGAACTTGCGTTACGTCGGTCTGGCGCGTTCTCTGAAACGTACCACGGTTTCACGGGAATTACGCGCCGAGCCCTTGGACTCTCTCTCTCGCGCTTGGCTGGGTTGAGTAGTGCTTCTAATGACGATTAAACGGGAAAAATGCCCTAAGGCGAACTATAGAGAGCGCTCTTGCACTAGATTCGAATGATTGGACTCTTTAATATGAAATATAATAATTATTATCTGAACTCTGGGGTTTTAAAGTTTGGGGAGTCAGAAAAACATGAACCCTAGAAACTCGCCTGGTGTGGAAGGTAGGTCCCTCGGAGGCTGGGGTTCGTTGCGGCTAACTGCGGGATTGGCGCACTGATGTCGCTCCGTTGAAACTATGGATTCTTGACGAACTTTAAAACGTGTCACTGCAGCTCCGTTTTGCGATAAAATGTGAGCCGCTGGGGACTTGACCCCCAGCGGCCACGGGCACCTCCGCTGCGTTCGGCGGTTCAAAACTAAGAGAGGGTATCAAAATTGGGCGCTCGATCCGGTCGGTTTTTAATTTAGTATCCTGGCAATTTTTGCCGCCGAATCCGACTAGGGGTGTGCGATGTTATATCGCATGATGCGATTACGGCAACGATCGGAAGTCGAGATAATATCTTTATGTGCCGATTGAATTGTGGCGAAGTGTAAAGTGAATTATATGAGAGTTTTACTAATGTATTTTAAAGAGGTAAAATCTCGTGACGAGTAGTTCGTCACAGTATGTGGAAATACTTCTTTATGTGGAAATCCTTCTTGTATATGGAAATCTTTCTTGTATTCGTGAGTGAATTACTCAACTAATTGTAATTTGTTTTTGGTACAGGTAACAGTCATTTCGTAATTAGTTTATGTGGTAAGAAATTTAGTTCTTCCAGTAAATCTAAAGTGGACCCGATTGCGCTTCTTAAAACTAATGTTCATGCGAGCAAGATATACCAATATGTTAGAGCGGAATATGAAATGAATGATTGTCATTTTTTCAGTATAAAACTACCAATCAACATAAAGCGGCATAACGTAAGACCATACGAAATGTTTTCAAATTAATTCAGATAGTTTTATGTTCGGCAGGTTAAGTTTTGTGTGGAAAAGGATACAATCGTTCATTTTGCATGAACTATTTGTCTCGTTCGCATGAACTATTTTTCGTTATTAGTTCACGAAGAACCGCAATCGAACCCACTATCAATTTTATTAATATTAATATGACACAAAAAATCCTATCTACATATTTGTGTCTCAATTCTCACCTTCAAATTAAAAATACTCTGACTTTTCTTGGTAGGAATATAAACCACGCAATTAATAAATATTTTAGTCAATCTATTTTAGTCTAACTAATAATAACTTTTTTTTTGTTACTGTTATGGCTCGCCAACCGACGAGAAAGTATAGTTTTGTCAATGCACTTCTGTGTATCTTTCTGACTGAGTATTCCTCCACGATAGCGCCCAAAACGCTTAATCCGATCCAGCTGAAATTTTGCATGCAGGCATCATTTAGTCATAACAAGAGTTGAAAAGGTTGTAATTGAAATCGGTCTATCAAGGGATGGCATTTTACAGCTCCAAGACAATTATATTGGATTGTTATCGCTTAAATAATCGAGTGAAAAAAAACCAAGACAAAATGGCATCTGGAGCATCAGGGTCGCACATCTAGACAAAATGGTGCTAGATGTGCGAAACTGGATTATTGCTCGCTGACAATACTTGAACCTTAAATCAGGTCAACCTCTTTCCGAAAGACACGTCATGGTCAAAATCCTTTCAAAAGTCTTCGGCTACTCTCCGGAAAAGTTTTGGTATGATCACAACAGATTTTTAAAAATTATTATACTCGCCCGTCAACATGTATCGCCATTTCTTAGCAGAGTGGCCATGTTGAAAACGAGGAAACCAAGAAAGCTACACCTTGCAACCCATGTCATGAAAATAGTGCGATTCTGATGATTTGGTCCCATAATCTCTCATCTTACGCGGGCACGAAGAAGCTATTATACCGAAAAACAAATTGACTAGTTTTCAAGACAGTGTTTCTAACTTTTCGGCGATTGTATGATGGAATCAATTAGGTGAAACGTTACAATCTATATCGTTATAAAGTTTAGGGTTACAATACAAGGAAATGCTACTGCACGAAGAGTAATGGCATTTAGCCACGCTTACAGAACGTTTACGCTGTTCACAGAAACGAGTGAAACGATTTAGATTTGCCTGGATCAGTTGACGATCGCCATGGTTGTCACCTCCATGATTTAAAAAAAAACATTTACATAGAGGAGATTATCGCGGAGATTGAAGCAACTGCATATATCGTTGATTTACTCATTAAAAATTAATAGTCCTGAATAAAATCCCTCTGAAACACCAGACTCAATGTCAAAAGAACTAGATCTAAATCCGCCAACGACGACGGCCTGCCTTCGCTTGAATACATAGGAGTATGCCCATAGACGACAGACGGGTTATTAGCTTCGCATGATTGATGCGATCGAAAGATTTTGAGGTCTGCATATCTCGCGTTCACCTGAATTCGACGATCCATACGTCCCAAAGTATAGTCAGTAAAATTAGCGAAATTTGTAATAACCGACTGATTTTTGAGAAACCCGTGTTGGTGCTCTGTGAACGAGCTAGGGAGAGCTTGATATAGCAGATCGTACACCACTTTCTCCAGTATCTTGCTAAAATAATATTATGGCGAAAGACAATGTCATTTAGTACAACCTAACCTACCTACGCACGTAATGTACTCGTAGATTTGTTCCCGGTGTCACTGGCGACTACTTGTCAAATTGACTATATCAAGTGTGCTTTAAAAATCATATTTTGCAGCAGCTATTTAATAGTCTTTGACAATTTTTGATATATTTATCTATACTAATATTATAAAGAGGTAAAGTTTGTGATGTTGTAGGAAGTAATCTCTGGATCTACTGAACCGATTTTGAAAATTCTTTTACTATTAAAAAGCCACGTTATTTGTGAGTATCATAGGCTATATATTAATCCGAAAAATGAAAAGACTTTTTCGTGGTAGTCGGATTTGTAAAGTAAGTCGTGAAAAAACGGTCGAACGAAAACGTTTCTAACGAACAAATGATTATGTTCTAGAGAAAAGTTGTAGAGCTTGATAATGCCTACAAAAACGACAGCATATGAATAACTTTTATATTTAAGTCACAAAAAGTAGGTTTTTATATTAAAAAAATAATTTTATATTAAAAAATTAGGTCATGTTTATTGGTCATATTATCAACAATTATGAATTCTTATCAAAATAAGTAAATTTATCGTCTCAAGTGTTTAAAAAAAAAGATTTTTCCGTTTTACTGCATAAATCGTTAAAGAGATAAGACACTCACAAATAAGACACTCACAAGAAGACACTCACAAATAACGGTAATATAGTCAAATTGGTATGTAAATACATACATCCATATGCAATAAAAATATAACCCTTCTTTTGGCAGTCAGGAAATAAATCATAGCACTCAGTACTAACCGAACCACACTCATAATTTCATCAGAGGTAAAAAGTTTTACCGCCCAACGAAGTGGGCACGGGTCAGCTAGTTTATAATGAAACTAGTGTGACACGTTTAAAAGAGTAGTTGTTAATAAAGAAAGTCAATGCTAATTACACGGACACTTAATCGGCCATATAAATACCGGCCATCGCTCAACGTTCGGCCTTTCGGATATATTCGCATCCACTTGTGTAGCCCCGTCCCTTCTCTCTGTAGGGAGGAATTTTTCTAGACGCGATGGAATTCCCCTGGCCGAGACATTACAGACACTGCGCATGCGATCAAATTTTCACTAAGGATGCGTTTTAAAATCATATTAACTATTATAGTACGGCGCTTTAGTGAACCAAGTGCTTTTTAAATACATGAATTCGGCGTCCCCTTTACTTGACGCCCGGGGCATCTACTTCGATTGATCTTCCCTCCTTCCCCCCCCCCCCCCCTCACCTAGATCCGTCGCTGGTTCGCGTTACCGAACGAACCTAATTGTATTCGTCTTGGGGTGGTGAACGGTTTCGTGTACCTTGTACCACAAGATCCATTTTGTTCTTGGATCGGCTCAACTCACGATTCACCTCCTATTCAGAAGCCTCCTCGAATGGAAGGCTACCCCGAGTAATACTCCCGTGTCTCAGGCCTCAGAGCTGGTAGACCGGTTTCTCCCTGCGGGATTGTATTATGGCGCCACTGGACGGTTTGCGCACCGGTCGGCGAAGCCAATCGGCTGTGCATTCTGACTAATTTCTGAAGGGGTCTTGACACTATGGAAATATATTGTTTCCTAAGCAGCGGGGGTGGATGTTGACCTGCCACTCTTGTCTTGTCATGCCACTCTTGTCTTGAAATGACCTTGGACCCTTGACCCCGTGTAGCACTACGGGCAAAGAACGCTCAGGCTTGCGATAAATTCAAACTGAATTACCGCTGTAATACAACAGGTAGAGGTCGCGTAAGCGGCTTCGAACTTGTAACCAGTCGAGAGACCGGAGTAACATGGTCGCAACTGGAAGTAAGGGCGTGAGTAACATTCCTGGCTATCTCGCGAATAAGGCGTTGGCCTCTTACGGGCATGTGGCGGAGCTTGACGGTGAATTGTTTTGTCCTAAGTCTTCTGCGCTCACTTCACGGGAGATAGAATGATTATTTTGTTAAAACTTCCTGAGGCGACGGGTTCGCCCGTTGTAGTTGACAACTCTACTACTGTATTCGTTTTAGCGCAGACTACATTTTTTTAATTTGATTTTTGCACTTTTCCCAAATTTATACACATTTTCGAAAGCCTCTCAGTTTTAACTTAAATCATACCATATGTCTGCGAATTAAACAAATATTGACATATGAAATACATTCCAAAACGATATATTTCACAAAAAACATTCGCGTTTAGTCGTTTATATGTCTGTTTAAATAGATGTTTTCGAAAAGAATCTCGGTGAATACGATCAAATAAAAAATAGAATTATGGATGCTAGGCTCTTAGATGCTAAGCGCATTAGTGAAACAAGTTCTTTCCAAACACATCCATTGGCGCTGCCTTAAATTTCCGCCCGAGGTGCCTTAAAATACCCCGGTTGACCCTCCCTAGATCCGAGTGTTATCACTGGGTTACATTGCAAACATTTGTGTTATCTTCTCTGATGGCTCATGCAACTTGACATACGGTGCCTTGACGGCCTGGGCGGCCTCAGGTGAAATCGGCCAAGGCTTGTGTCTAAAAATTAGTCCCCAATTTCAATCGGATGCGGACGCGACTCCAATCCAAAATTGGAGCGCTCTCGGTCAACCTAATCAGAGGACGCCCAATGACGATAACGCCTTACGAATTGCCTTCCCTATTGGATGAGTATGTATAACAAACATCGTTAGCAAAAGTTGATTAGGAACATCGAGCTCTAAGCTCGTCATAATACTTTGTAAGAGAAGCTCAGAAAGGATAGATGGGCGGTGTCGACCACAACGGCCGTCCCCGTCCTAGGCTGTTATACCGATATGGGATTGTACTTTCGACTGTGGTATGAGCGTAGAAGACTTACACAACTAGGGTTGTCGACTACAGCGGGCAAGCCCGTCACCACAGGAAGTTTTAACGATTAGTCGTTCTATCTCCCTGGAGTGAGCGCAGAAGACTTGGACAAAACAGTCCACCGTCTAGCTCCGCCACAAACCCGTAAGAGGCCAACGCCTTAACCGCGAGACAGCCAGGAGTGTTACCCAGCGGGCTTACACTCACGCCCTTACTTCCAATTGTGACCAGATACTCCAGTCTCTCGATTGGTTACGAGTTCGAGGTCGCTTGCGCGGTCCTCTCCCTTGCGAAGCGGTGAAACGGTGTATACCGAATCTATCGCGGACCACAGCGTCCTTTGCCCGGCTGTTCACCCAGGATCGGGTAGCCGATGGTCGTTTCAAGAGCAGTCGCCGTAAGGTCCGCAACCACCACCGCTCTATAGGAAACAGTACTGCTTCCAGACTCCCACGACTGTTAGTCAGAGTGCGCAATCGATTGGCTTATGCCGCACGGTGCGCAGACCGTCCAGGAGCGCCAGAAGGTTGATTCTCAGGGGAAACTAACCATAAGGCCAGAGTCCTACCCAGACTTTATGCGTGGAGGCCGTCGGATAGGTGTTGACCTGTGAGTGTGACCAACCCTGAACAGAATGGGTCTTCGTGGCCAACTCAGCAAGGACCCATTAACTCCCAGAAGACTTAGACAATAGCAATCCACTATCTAGCTCCGTCAACTGGCTTGCGTGAGTTCGACCCTTACCGCCAGTTATGGCCAGATTTCTCGGTTCGAGTAGCTCACAGGTTCTCAACTTATTTTGCCCACCGCCCGCTATAAGAATATTTTTTATTCTAGAGCCCCCCATTTTTTTTACTTACCATCTCTCGCGAATCTGAAACAGCCATTGCCACAACTATATTTTTCAACTTTTCTCTGATTCTCTTTTTCTGCCCCCCCTGAAAGTCTCAAACGCCCACAAGGTGGCGTTATCGCCCACGCTGAGAATCTACGGGATAGCTGAATGGTCGTTTCAAGAGCGGCTGCCACAAAGAAAACAACCGCCACCGTGCTATAGGAAACAAAGAACCATATACAACTTGCGCAGACGTGATTCCCTAGGAGAATTATTCAAAGAAATTAACATTCTTACTGTACCTAGTCAATACATATTTGAAAATATTATGCATGCACGAAAAAATATATCTCATCATTCAAAAAACTGTGACAATCACAAATACAATATTAGAAATAAAAATAAATATATAGTGACAAAATTTGGACTAAGTAAGCTAAGCAAATGTTTCATGGGAAACTGTATACGATTTTATAATAAAATTCCAGAGGACATACAGGGTCTATCAGACATTCAGTTTAGAAGTACCTAAAATTAAAGATATTCTATGTAAGAAGGCTTACTACAAAGTAGTAGATTTTATAAATGTTAATATTTTTTTTTGGAATGATTATAAAATCGAGATTAAATATTCTTTTCTTATTTTATTGAAAATTGTTAACTATGTAGGTATATTGCTTTTTTCTTTTTGACTATTGTTGTTAATTATGACTATTTTAAATTTTATGACTACTTTAAATTCTAACTGTACCTATATTTTAAATTGTTTTAAAATATTTCTGTTGTTAAATATTACATTACATCATGATTATATAATGTACCTACCCAGTATCTATAAAGTATTTTGAAATGTAAGCTGAATGACAAATTATCTATAATATAAACCATAAATTGTATTTCATATTTTGACGTCACAAAGCATTTTTTTTACAAATTCTATTATGAATAAAAACATTTTGATTTTTGATTTTGAACAAAGCCGTTTCCAGACTTCCCCGACTATCATTCGGAATGCACAGTCGATTGGCTGACGCCGCCCGGTTCAGGAGCGCCCAAAGAACGATTCTTATGGGAACTGGCCAGCAGGCCACGGTCCTACCCGGGCTCGCACTTCTACGTGGAGGTTGCCGGATGGGTGCTGACTCGTGAGTTTGGCCGGCTCTTACACATAGATCTTAGTAGCCTAACTAAAACAGGGTTCATTAGCTCCCGAAATGCCCATTAGCTCAGAGACGACAGATCGGTATGCAACTACGGTGTAATCGCCACCCCCTTCTCAACCTAATCTAAACTAATATTATAAAGAGGTAAAGTTTGTGACGTTGTAGGTCGTTGTAGGTAGTAATCTCTGGATCTACTGAACCGATTTTTAAAATTATTTTATCAATAGAAAGCCACGTTATTTGTGGGTGTCATAGGCTATATATCAATCCGAAAAATGAAAAGACTTTTTCGTGGTAGTCGGATTTGCAAAGCAAGTCAGAGAATAAGCGGTCGAACGAAAATGTTTCTAACTAACGCTGCCTTAACGATAAGAGATATATGATTAAGTTCTAGAGAAAAGTTGTAGAGCTTGATAATCCCTACAAAAAAGTCAGAGACAGCAAATGTTTAACTTTTATATTTAAGTCACAAAAAGTAGTATTTTATTTTTAAAAAATAATTTAAATCGTTAGGTCATGTTTATTGGTCATATTATCAACAATTATGAATTCTTATCAAAATAAGTAAATTTATCGTATCAAGTGTTTAAAACAAAAGACTTTTCCCTTTTACTGCATATAATTTCCCTTTTACTGCATATATAGTTAAAGAGATAATACGCTCACAAATAAGATACTCACAAGAAGATTCTCACAAATAAGGGTATTATAGTCAAATTGGCATGCAAATACATACATACATATGCAGTAAAAATATAAATCCCTTCTTTTGACAGTCAGGAAATAAATCATAGCACTCATAATTTTATCAGAAGTAAAAAGTTTTACCACCCAACGAAGTGGGCACGGGTCAGCTAGTATATTATACAATACAATGAACTATTCCAGTAGATAGTCATTGCAACACTTAGATGCATCACAAAATGAAATGGTAAAAAAAATGTTACAAACCTATCATGACCTATAACTACCACATTGTCATAGCTGTAATATTATATTCAATATTATCTGCGTACAAATAATCAAAATGTACTAATATGACCTAATATCCAGGAAGACTAATAGATTAAAATAAAAAGTCTATGTATAAATATGAAGATCGACATATTTTAATCTTCGTAATTTTAAAAATGTGTACATCTATATAAATAAACATGTAATTGTTCGTTTGTTCCAAATCTTAAATCTTCCACAGTTCTTCACCGATGGTTTTGAAGTCTTGGCACAACATTGCATTAGAATACGCGCGTGTTTTTAAATACCTGTTATATAGGCGACACATCTGGAATAGGTAGAAATATCCTTTTTTTTTAACCAGCGCTATCTGACTGAGCCACAGAAACACGTGGCCGGGTACAGCTAGTGTAATGTGAATTATCTTAAGCTAGTGTAAATTTATTTTTAAGCTATTGCATAGCTTTTATCGCGGGCCCTAGGCCAGCGCGGCGACCGAATAAACCGAAAATTAATTATTTTAAACTGATAATTACGTCTAAACGAGTACTGCTTACGATTCGAAAAAAATATATGTTAAACAAGAACATTTTCCTAATATTCTTAGCTTTAAATATTTTAGATTTTGTTTATATAACATAGTGTAATTAATTTGTGAAATGAGGTCTAACCGAACACAAAAACGACTACTACGCAAATACTATCTGGCGTATTGTTATGAAACCTGCACCATTTTAAAGATAATTTAATGATCTATCTTTTTATCTACGATTTTTTTCGAATAGTCACGGAATAATGTCCGTTTTTTTTTGCTTTATCGAATAACATTCGTGCGCTCTATCGGAAGACGTTTAAAGTATTCCGAATCGATTCGGAATAATTTCAACGATTTCCGATAGAGCGCATTTATCTGACATCAGAAAAAAATCTTCATACTGCATAAATAAAATAGATATATAATTATAATTGCATAAGTTTGATAAAAAATGCTATGCAATAGCTTTACCGCGGCAGTCCCGAGTGCCACACGTATTTTTATTTATTTATTAATTTACAATAACTTTATATATGTCATATACACACCATTAGCATAATATGGTTGAGTTGGGAGAGATTGAGCACATATGTATGATGAAAATGTTTATTGCGTTTTTTCTTTGTTAATGTTGATCTCTTGGCACCTATATTCTTACACTTTCACATATGTTGGCTGTAAGAGATTGTATTTTAGGCAATAAGTCCGCCTTTTAAATGTTTTTGTTTCTAAAAAAGTGCAATAAAGAATCTCTATCTATCTATCTCTATCTATATATACCTTACATAACCCACTTACACATCAGTGTATTAAAAGTTTCTTGAAGATAGCTACACAACGATAATGAAAAAGAATAAGGAATATTTATTTCCATTACAACAATTACACTTACACCTCCATTACAACAATTACACTTACACCTACCGCTCCCTCCTACCTAACCGAAAAATTCAATCATTTCGGAAGTCATGGTCTTTCACTCCGTTCCAGTCAGGATAGTAAAATTGCGATTCCCACTCATAATTCTTCTTTTTTTACTTATTCCTTCACCGTTCATGCAGCTAGACTATGGAACCAGCTCCCGCCAGACATCAGAAACGCACCAATGGTTTCTACCTTTCAAGTGTATCTGAAAAAGCATTTCATGTCCCTAAATTCCTAGTTATCCTAGGTCTCATCCCATCCTCTCCTATCCTTCGCTCCTTGCGAATTATTCCAAATCCTGATTTTATTTTTAAAAAATGGCATTTTTGTTATTTGTTTAATTTTTGTTATGTAATAAGTTTTTCTTCTTTTCTTTTTGTTAATTTTTAATTTATCTCTTGGCACCTAAATTTTTACACTTCCACGAAGGTTGGCTGTAAGAGATTGTATTTTAGGCAATAAGTCCGCCTTTTGTATGTTTTTGCTTAATGTGCACTAAAGAATCTCTATCTATCTACTTGTGTAGCAATGAATAATTGTAATAAATTATTTTTTAATTATTTACTCACTTTAACAAATAATGATAGTGAATTACTCCAAAATTATTTCAATTAAAGAAATCAGACTTTAATATAACGATAGAAAATAAAACCATGATTTATCAAGGTATTTTAAATGTCGTTATGCGCATTATTGTCGATTTTAAGTAGATATACAGGTGAATCTTTCGAAAATACCAGTTTTAAGTTGCCTTTAATCTGGCAATTTATTAAAAAGGTTTAGTCCTATGTAGAGACTAGTCGCTTGGAACTTGGCCGTACGTGGTGTGACCGGTTGGAGTTAATGGCTTTTATTCCTGGTGCCATGCCGATACCCAAACAGATGACGTTCAAATTATGTAGGAATTTTTTTTATAAGTATTTCGCTGATTTAAAACTGGCAAGCGTTAAACTATACACAAAGGCGATGAAGGCGTGCCACAAACTGTAGTCACAAGGAACCCTTATTTATCCTTCAGAAAAGAGCATTACGGATTATTGCCAACATATGGAAACATGTAGACCTATTTTTAAAAGATTGAAAATCATGACTCTCACATCGCTTTACTTATATAGGCTATTATTAGATTTTTACACCGAAAAGGAAAGTTACGTAAAATTTAAAGATATACATAACAAAAACACCAGATACAAGAATAATTTCATTCTACCATGCGTGGTTTTAACCGCTGCTAGGCAAATTACCCAATTCTCAGGGCCTTATTATTTTAACCGTCTACAATGCAACATAAAAGACAATAGCAATCTCAGAACGTTCCAAAAACTTTTAAAGGATTTTTTTACAACCAATACGTTTTACTCTATTGAGGAATTTATAAATTTTACAAAATGACTTTTTTACAGCCCCTTTATTTTAATGTAATGCGTATACTGATTATTTCATTTGTTGATTGTTTTAACTTGAATTAATAATTTTATTGATTGTTTTAGTTATATGGTATCTTATATTTAAATGTAATTACAATGTATTTAGATTCTTCTTGGACAAAACATTATAAAAATTAGTTTGATTGATTATGTGATTATTGATGATTATTGCTTGTGTTTGATCATTTCTGATATTGATTATTTTAATTTTTGATAGTTTTAGTTTTACTGATTGCACCTTATATAGCTTCTTCTTTATAAAGTTTTTTCTGAAACAAAATGTTGTATGCTCTCTGGGCAGTTTGTTAATTAAACATTGTCAGTGTTATTAATAAACCCAGACTAATTCCTATTCCGCGCGTAATCCTCGGAATAAACGAAAGTGCCATTAATAAACCTGGAATAGCACTATTCCGTCGCTAATACTACTAGACTATCTCCTGTCAGTTTAGTCCGTGGTGTGAGGTGGAATAGTGCAGGAATAGCGGTGAACAGTTGCGTGTTTTGCGATATACCAGCGATTTGTTCGGATTTTGCGTTCGTTATTAGTGATATTCCGTGAGAAAATGGATGAAATGAATTATTTTCGTACCGTCAACGTTTGCGCGTTTTTAGGCTCCGAAATTTTACAAAAAGCGCTTCGACCCATAATATGTCAAATTGCCGGATTAGGAATGTCGCAAAAAGTATCGTTTCTGGAAGGTGAGTATTCTAAAAATTGTGAATATGGTACGTCCTGAGGTTCAAGGCGACAAAAAAGGTGGATACAAGAAGCCCGAGCTGCAAGTCGCCGCGGCAATCAGTTGGTTGTAATAAGGTTAGTTTCTCTGTAATTTGTTTCTTTCTATATATGTTTATACTTTATAGTAATATGTTATTGCGTTTTAATTTCAGATTCAAGCTTAATGCGCAGACCTAGGGTATCGACTGTATCCCAAGAGTCGGCGGAGAAGCTGGACAAAACTATGTCAATCGATAAAACTATTTTTTGATCAACAAGGTTATGGTTGCCCTTAATAATAAATAAAGAATTAGTAAGTGCATATATATATTCTTTCATTTTACTTATTAAAACCAAGCAGCCGACACAACAGAGGTATTGCGAATTGAGGTTATGTCGCAGTTCGAATGACAGCTGAGACCTAAGTCTAGCCAAGTTGACAACATAACGAACCGAATATGACAGCGTTACTATATGGAAAATAATGTTTTCACTCTAATCCGCCGACTAACTAGTCTAGGTTTAAAGCTGGTTTATTAATACCATTGCTTTAATACCCGAATTAAGAGATAATACGCGGACTTAGTATTCCGACGATAATCTGCCGATTAAGGAAATCTATTTAATAACACTGTGTATGTTTTTTTTAATAATTCCCACAATAAAGAACTATAAACTATAAAGAACATATTCCCATCTCACTCGCATTTATAATATAGGAGTGACAATTAAAATCAAAGGGTAAAGTCATTGACCTTACCCTATCATTTTGACTGACGACCAACGTAAGAACATGCCTCCTTTGTCAATTTCGCATTTTTTCCTGGGGACATCTTGAACGATAGTTAAATTGAATTTATTTATTATTAAGCTATGAATTTTAAAATACAAATAATTTTGTGGCGTGATTTATTCCGAGCAAACAGAAATTTTGTTAAAAATCATTGGTATAAACAGTCTTAAAAAATCCAGCTAAATCTTATAAATGAACAAAATAAATCCAGTTAATTAATCTACTTGTTGGCTTTAATAAAACGCTTAAAGGCTGAATTCATTGAATTTATCTGCCCGTCTACCACTCGGGATCGGGTGGCCAACTGGTCGTTTCAAGAGTAGTTCACATTAGGTCAACAACCACCCCCGCTGCTTAGGAAACGTATAAGAGCATTTTCACCCCCCCCCCCCCGGTTATTCGCTCGAGTGCATAGTTCATTTGCTGACGCCGCACGATTCGCAAACCGCCCAACAGCGCCCAAAGTACAGCCCCCCAGATGAAACCGTGCCGTAACAGGAAGAAACGGATTTGAACCGTGAGTTGGGTCGACCCAAGAAAACGAGCGGGTCTTAATGGTCTAACTGCTCGAAAACCATTAGCTGTCAGAACAAGACATACGCTTAAATTCAATGTGTCTACACACATTTCATATAAGGGTTAGTTGTAAGATATTATCGCAAGGCAATAAACCTTGCCTATTGTGAAAGGTTCGCAATAAAGAGTATTAGATAGATAGATGGGTAGGTATAAAGGGGTCGTTAAATTTACTTCGTTCAGGAAAATAATGACCTTAATGTATATGCCCGTAGGGTAGTATTTCGCTAACAGGAAAGACCTCAACCGTGGAGGGTCACCGAAACTCAATAACCTCAAATTGCGCTTACGTAAGCATCGCGGACAGGCTGGTGTAGAGCACTTTCAAAGCGACGTTCTTAACACTGTAATGGTCTTGTAGGGATAATATCATTGGACGTTACTTGATACTGAAAATGAATTGGTAATTTAAAAACTACATATAAAAAAATATCTTTTTACACCACTACCCAGCAAAAAAGAAGTATAATGTGTTCAGGATTCACCTATGTATGTTTTTCGTTTCTTTATCTATACTAATATTATAAAGAGGTACAGTTTGTGACGTTGTAGGAAGTAATCTCTGGATCTACTGAGCCGATTTTGACAATTCTTTTACCAATTAAAAGCCACGTTTTTGTGAGTGTCATGGGCCATGTATTAATCCGAAGAATGAAAAAACTTTTTCGTGGTAGTCGGATTTCCAAAGTAAGTCGGAAAAAACGGTCGAACGAAAATGTTTCTAACGAACGCTGCTTTAACGATGAGAGATGATTAAGTTCTAGAGAAAAGTTATAGAGCTTGATAATGCCTACAAAAAAGTCAGCGACAGCATATTTCTAACTTTTATATTTAAGTACCAAAAAGTAGCGTTTTATATTAAAAAAATAATTTAAATCTTTAGGTCATGTTTATTGGTCATATTATCGACAATTATGAATTCATATCAAAATAAGTAAATTTATCGTCTCAAGACTTTTCCCTTTTACTGCATATAATTTCACTTTTACTGCATAAATGGTTAAAGAGATAAGACACTCACAAATAAGACACTCACAAGAAGACACTCACAAATAACGGTAATATAGGCAAATTGGCATGCAAATACATACATACATATGCAGTAAAAATATAACCCTTCTTTTGGCAGTCAGGAAATAAATCAGAGCACTCAGTACTAACCAAACCACACTCATAATTTCATCACAAGTAAAAAGTTTTACCGCCCAACGAAGTGGGCACGGGTCAGCTAGTTCAACCATAACTTCTAAACGCTTTACCAATTTAGATGTGTTGTATTGTTAGAATCGCGTTGTCGTCCCGAGTATAAATGGGTACCTAAACTGTCGAAATGTCATTATAAATAAATGTCTAAATGTCCAAATATCAATAAATTAAAATAAATATATAGTGTTTAGTATGAAATAAAAGGTCTGATTGAGTACATTCCGAAAATATATATTTATCTATTTCAATACATACAAAAAGCACAAATATAATATCATGAAACCCGTTTTATTATTTGAGCACCGAGGGAAACTGACTGAGTGGGTCGATGGCGGCGAGCAACCGTTTAGAGATACCTGCCACACGGTTAGCAGCCCTTCGACGCCACACTATGAAAGCCGGGTCAATAGGCCCGGCTCGCGTGAAGCCCCGCTTTTGGACAAGGCCCGTCGAAAGACCCACAGTGCTTAAAGAGAAATTTGATATAGAAAACAAGCGAAAAATATGTTTATAAGAGAAAACACGCGTTAACGGGGACGTAGCGGAGCTTCCGTAAATTGAATTGTGTGTCAACGAAAAACTTTATCCCCTAACAAACGTGCTTTTTAGATCGAACAAAATATTTTTAACAGTTATAAATACAGTAGATCACTTTTTGTAGCGGCAGTCGTCCAAAGTTCTACCAAAATCATGGCCGTGCCCAGGGGGGGGGGGGGGGGTCCGAGGGGTCCGGACCCCCCCCGAAATGAAATGGATTTACACTAGATAGAATCGACTTTCCAAAATGAAATAGATTTACACTAGATAAAATCGATTTTTGGGTGCAAAAAATACATTAGGGGTATTCCGCTAAGCTATGTTATCGGGTTAAAATCGAGGAAGAAATAACAGCAGTACGATATTTCAGTGACAGTAGAAATCTATACGATAACAGACCCTTGATGTCGGACCGACAAATCCCGCGCAGTCAAGTGTCAACTAGTAGAGTTGTACACTCGCATTCATCTCAGCGTCGTGCTTCGTCATATCATCAAAAGCTCTGTTAGCGGACAGCGCTTAGAACGTTTCCAAGCAATTTTAGGGGTTCACGGGTATGTTTTAAGTGTTAGTTTCATATCCATCCGTTCCACTCATATCGAAAAGAGCGTAGAGCTGTCAAAAGACTCAAGACTCAAATGTTTGTCTCCATCGCTTGAGTCAATTATTGGACGATTGGCATGTCCAGCGCCCTGCTATTAGACGGTGTAACAAACGTTTGACGTACGTGATACGTCTAATGTTTGAACAGTTACCTAAAATAATTTAAAAAACTGATAATGACGACGATGTTGTTCCTGTTGCCGCGGCAGTAGTCAGTCAGTCATGTTGTTTTGCTGCATTCCAAAGCGTTGTTTTTCCAAAATAAAGCTGAAAGCCTAGTAGAAAGTGGTGGCTGGTGTGTATAAATAAAAATAGGACTATAATAAAAAAAATCTGTAGGTTTTTAGGTTTGAAAACGAAAATGTTAGTTAGTAGTTAGTACCTACAGTATTTTCAGTGGCGGGCTTCTCCCGTCATAATGTAAGGGTAATAAAATTAAATTTGAATTAGCCGGTCTTTTTTTTTTGGACCCCCCCCCGAAAAAAAAATCTGGGCACGGCCTTGACCAAAATGACAAGTTGTCTCGTCAAATATTAAATAAAAACAGATGACGGCACAACTATTTATCTAGCAATATTACGAGAGAATCTGAAAATAATCAGGCGGTATTATCAAAGGTGCTATATTTCTTTTTAATAATCCAGTTGATAGGAATTTTTACATGATAGAGACAAAAATACCAATAATTAAGATTAAAAGTATTTATTTCCAATACAACCATACAATTGTGTAGGAATGACAGTAATTAATCTTAAACTAGTTACTCAATTTAGCCAAGAGATGATATACAATATATAACTTTAAACTTACCGATTTACAAAAACAAAGACTATATGATAACAGTTTACAACAAAACAATTAACGGTAAATAATATGTATTAGATTAAATGGGTAGATACGATGCTATGTATTTTCAAAATATTTTAAGAAGTCATTATGGGCATTTATTTATTTATTTATTTATTTAAGAATTAATTACTATAAAACATTGATTAGCTTACAAAAATAACAGGAACCGAATGGCAAAACCTTAACCTTTTGCTTATTTGTTTCTGTCACCCAACTGGGACTAGCCCGTTCTAGGGTGGACAGGACTCCAATATTACAATCAAGTTTGCTTGATTGCTTGGTTGCCTACAAATGTACAAGTTTTAGTAAAAAGCTAATGACACTAAATTGCCCTAAAATGTGGTCTTCAGAATAAAATAAAAAATAATAATAATAAAAATATATTAAAAATATATAATAAATAAAATGCAATTCCATTATTAAATCGGCAATAAATATAATATAAAATTCGATTAAATAATATAAATAAAGTTATATGTGAGAAAAGAAAGAAACAGTCATTAATATTTAATATTAAGTTAAGTAATATAGGATTTAATATAAAAATACCTAGTCTAAAAGTTCATTGTCAAAGTCAAATATGTTTTGGTAGTTAGTTATATGTTAAAAAATACTTAACATATAAGTTTAAAAATATGTTAATAATTTGTGCACCTAAGTTTTATCATACTATTATTTCTAACATTTGATGTATGGTTAGTCTGTCATGATTCGATAACCATTTCTTTAATTTATTTTTGAATTCCCTAAATGTCAAATTCATTTTTATTTCCATATTGATCAGATTGTAAAATCTCGGCGCAATGAAAGAGTAATGTCTTTGACCAAATGATGTTTTCCTTCTGGGTTATTATTAAGCTATTTTCTACAACTTGTCTCGTTGGTCGCAGGTTCTGAATTATTCCTAAATTTGAGTTATTGTCCAAAAATAGCCTTAAGAGGGAAGTTTTTAGAAAAAGTTGCCTACAATCAAGAACTTTAGCTTCCTTATACAGTTCATTAGTGGGATGGCGATATGGTCTACGTAGAATAATTTTTAATAGAAATTTCTGCGCAACTTGCAATGGCTCTAGCAGGGTTTTACCACATCCACCCCATCCAATTTTGCCGTAAGTAATAAGCGATTCACATAAAGCATAATAAACAGTTTTTAGTGTTTTGGAATCTAGAATATTCCTCAGTTCTTTGAAAACATATCCAAGGATTCGCACCTTCGTAGCCACGTTATGTATATGAGAATCCCAACGGAGAATGCAATCTAGAGTGATGCCTATATATTTCCAAGATATTTCTCTTTGTAGAGGCTGACAGTTACAAGACTCTATGCTATCGCATTCGTGTATTACAATAGTTTTATTAGTAGTGGGTTGACCTCTGGTTGTTATACTAAGGCATGTATTTGGTTTTGCCAACATTAAGCGTCAACATAAAGTTTCCTAGCCAATTTTTAACAATTTCCATGCCCTCGTTTGCTTTCTCAAATGTGTAATCCCAGTTTGAACCCTTGAATAGTATAACAGTGTCATCGGCATATGTGATGATTTTACGAGGAATAAAATGGCTCCCAAAACGCTACCCTGTGGCACACCATACGTGAGATGCTGGCTTTTACTCTGGAGGCCCTGGATGGTAACACTTTGTACCCTGTTGGATAGGTAACTATCAAACCATTTAAGACTTGTATAGTTAATTCCTACACTGCTCAGTTTGCATAATAAACTGCTCAGTTTGCATAATAACATGTTGCATAATAACATGAGTATCTGCTTAAAATCAACATTGCATACATGTTGATTTTAAGCAGATAGACTCGGATGGATCTCTTGAAAATATCGATGTTTTTAATCGCTTTTAATCTTTCGGGCAATTTATTGAAATTACTACCAAAATATGTATATATGTACCTACATTACAAGGTATATTAATATAAAGGTTGAACAATCAAGCGCAGATTTTCTAGGCTAAACAAAATATTCCGATATTTTAAATCGAAATTATTCGATAATTGCACAAATTATCATATGAACAATAGTACTAATGCACTATAATGTTCATAGTACTAAGTCCTAGTCAATATTTCATCAGAATAAATATTTCATAAATAAAGTCGATAAGTAAAATTCCTATTAATATGAGACGCAACACAATGAAAATTTGAATTTCGAATGCCCATCCTCTCATTCGGTTTAATAATGAAATTGCAAACGAAGGTAGCCGTGAGCCTAAAATTTCCGATTTGGAACGATCCACGCATTGCAAGCGTCGCCGCTTTTAATAGCCTTACAATATATGGCGGACTTTAAATATTATTTGTGTCGCTTGTATATGAGATATTTCAATCAAAATTTTACAATACGATTTCAGCAAAACAAGGGACATGTGTACTGAGTCTCAAAACTCTAAGTCCAATATTTCGTGATCGTAGTATGACTAGCACGCCCTTGGTGGTATTGCCATGACCAAATAATGCCTGCAATGCCAAATTTCAGACCAATGGGATGATGCGTTTGCGCGCTATCCTGGAGGAATACACACAAACAGACCTCAGAGATGATAGCACTCATAATTGAATATTATTACTGTTATCATTGGTTAAATTATTGGGTTTTTATAATCAATCAGGCCTTTATAACAAACCGTTTATTTATTATAGATGGCCAAATAACTTGCTATCAGTGCCACCTGTTTTTCGCCGTTTCACTACGATTGCCAAATCGTAATATAAAGATAAGCAATATAATTCCATTCATAATCAATGCTTTTACGTAGCTTTTAAATTAATAATATAATTATATTATACCTACATATAATTATGTTTATTATAATAACAACATAGAGGAGTTTTATTAAGCTGGGCATTGACGGTCAGTTTTTTGCGTCAGTTGGACTGGCGTGCATCCAAAATTTGATCGTGAATGTCGAATCGTCACTCCAGAGTTTTAACTGACGACGCGCCACGAATATTTTCCGTGGCTACCATAATCCAACTGGCGCGTCGCGCCAAACTGACCGTGAGTGCGCAATCCGCAATCCAACGCGTCAGTTCGCTCGCAGCGACCGCGGTGATTGCGCGTGCTGTGTTTTTGTTTTTATCATGGCGGCGTTGTCGTCGTCATCTGGACGTGTCATAATGATAGAATTCATCGAAAAATATAGAAATTAACAGACAAAAAATATAAAAATAAACATTATCAACAAAAAGCTGCAGAAGATTTTATTTAGATAGAATATTCCAATTTTATTTAGATATTATTTATAAAATCGAATTAGATATTATAGAAGTCAGATTTCATTCCCGATGCTAAGAAACGAAGAGTGGGAGTCAATCGCTGATGAGGGTTTATAAGCTTGTCTCATATTAGTATCTTGTTTAGCAAAATATGGAGTTACAAGTTCTAGAAGCTTAAAATATGTCGCTTCGTCCATCCCTAAATAGTTTCGCCAGTCACTCGGCCCTCATTTAACTCATTTAACAAATTAACGTGCGTGAATTGACTCCTTTTTAAGCCATTATTTCATCATTTCCTTTCTTTTTTGTTTTCTGGTTAGTAAAAGGCAACAAACAGTAGCCGCAGTAACAAGTAATGTTTCATCTTGGGAATCAGAATCCATTTTTATTTCGTGGACGTCCGCAAAGAGAACACGTTCTTTATGCGGCCGGTCGAAAACTGAAGAGCCGGAGTGACGCCAGTGAGTGGGGAAATCTAGTTGGCGTAAAACCATTTGGACTGACGCCACAGTTTTACGTCTAGACTGACGCGAAAAACTGATCGTCAATGCCCAGCTAGAAAACCACCTTTAATCGTTATTGCCTGTTTCTTAGCACCTGTTTGAACATCATTCAATTATGCGACACTCGCTTTCACCCCACTTTCTCAGGCTCAAAATTAACGACGTGTGGTTAGAGTGTTAATCTGCGAGTTTACCGAAGTTGGGTCATTTAGTTTTTATTTATTCGCCGTAAAAGTTTACAGTCTGGGAGGGCGATAAATGGGACAAGGCCGCCGGCCGCCCGCCGCGCGCGCGCGAGGGTTAGAGCGATCGCCTACTTAATTAAAAGTAAACCGGCGACAAGTGGGCCGCGACGGAGGTAAACTCGGATATTCCCGTCTGCGACATCCATCATGTATATGAGATAGATAGCTGCTTGTGTGATTCGTTTTCCAATACCTAGTATAGTTCAATAAACAGTTTGACCCATCGAATACAGTACTACAGCTGGTTCATTATAAGCATTGATTTTACTAGTATATGGTATTAGATTGCTTTACTCTGTAGTACGATTTAGCAACCCTTCTGCGCCGGCGATACGATCTTGGTGTCAATAGCATTGACGATTAAAATAATAATAAATAATTGGCCATATATAATAACATTGATAATGAATGTTTTTTTTATAAATGATTCATTATAAAAACCCAATTTTTGGCAAATGATAACAATCATAATTTTATTAATTAACACGCATCGAGAATATATTTATTATCTTTACCGTTCAATTTATTAGTGCCATCAATCGCATTTTTTATATAGGCTGATTACATCACAGAAGTTTGTTTTGTTTTGTTTCTATTCTTTATTGTGAAATTTCGCAATGGGCGGGTTTATTGTTAAATGACAATCTCTTACAAACAACCGACCCAACCAATTCAAGTAATATGGAGAGATATAAGGCCATCTATTAGTCTATGTTAATTTTAAAGTGCGTAATTATTACGTATTAAATACCAAAAACACTGTAGGTATACCAAGTTAAAAAGTAAGATATTTATGCAAATAGTATTAAAACAATAAGAGCTATGATTTGAAGAATTAGTTTGTTATATTATAATTATATTATAATTTTATATCAAGATAGGATAACATATAAGGGTGTTTAGAGAGCTATCTAAAATTCGTCGCCATACTGTTGTACTTCGAAGCCGCCGTATTCACCATAGAGAAGATTAATCAATATTTGGAACTATGGCGTCTATCCGTTGACCATCTACACGTTGCGTTTCGTTTTAGATATGATCTAAAAATTCGTTTGGTATTATGTTATAATATTATAACGTTTAGGCGTGTTTAGAGCGCCATCTACAATGCGCCGCCACACTTTTCTAATACCAAAATCGAAATATTATACATAATAATAGAATATTAATCAATTTTTGAACTATTGCTTCCATCTACAAGTTGAGTTTCGTAGTAAATCCCTAGTTGTCAGCTAGTAGTACAGCTTTGAACAATCTAATACGCTATACAGGTGACTTTTTAATTCGTGATATCTTTTTAGTAGTTCAATCATTACGACGAACTGAAAAACTTTTGATAGGATTTTTTGGGAAAAACATTTTTTTTAATGTTTCCTTTTTTTAATAGCAGAAAAAGCTATGATCAAGGTACGCTATCTAGTAGTAGGTAAAATATCGCTTATATTGTTTATTAGTAATATATTACCTACCGATAGAAGGCGCAGCGTGCCCAACGCCCCTCAAACTTTTCTTCAAAATATAAGATTTCATGTCCTCTTCATCGTGATCCGACGACGGCCACCCCTTGGTTGACGGGACTTCTTCGAAGATGCGCGCGGAAGTGACTCGTGAATCCCAGTTTATTTCTAAAGGTCCGATTACAACGACTACAGTAGATTTCACTGCAGTTGTTGTAAGTGTATGTGTAATTGGGCTTCGGCCGAGTTTTGGGCTGTTGGCGGTTCGAGTCGAGGTTTTCAAGCCGGGCTTTCTCAAACTCTTTAACTTTTGTAGTCACCGTGGAGCGCCACTCGCTGCGTTTGTGAGCAGCCCTTTCCCAGCTCTCAGGTGGAATACCACTATTAGGTGCCTTTTAAAGACACCTAATAGGAATTAGGTTCCTTTTAAAGACATTTTTATAGAGTAGATGCTGTCCGCCGACTTTGTGTGCACCTTTTGAGAGTTTGGCCAAAAACACAGCTTTCGGGAGGTGGTCGTCTTTCATACGCACTACATGCCCACACCACCTCAGCTGGGTTTTCATGAGCATAGCCTCCATGCCCAGCATTTTCGTCCGTCGTAACACTTCTGTGCTTGACAGATAAGATTTACAAATTTACCAACAAAAACAAAATGTTTTGGTTTTTCCCAAAAAAATATATCAAAAAGTTCTTCGTACTGATTCACCCACTAAAAGAATATCACTAATTAAAAATTCACCTTGTATAATCTAATAACTATATACATCTAATTATGTATATTACAATAAGAGAAAAGAAGCGTTCAAGAAGTCCACCTTTAATCGTTACTTTGTATTTCCTAGCACTGTTGGAATAAAATTCAATTATGCGACACTTTCGCATTTGCCCCACTTTCTCCGGATCCATATTAACGACGTGTGATAAGAGTGTTAATCTACGAGTTTACCGGAGTTAGGTCATTTAGTTTTTATTTATTCGCCGTAAAAGTTTATAGTCTGAGAGGGCGATAAATGGGACAAGGCCGCCAGCCGCCCGCCGCGCGCGAGCGAGGGTTAGAGCGATTGCCTACTCAAAAGGAATCCGACGACAAGTGGGCCGCGACGGAGGTAAACCCGGAGACTATTTCCCGACTGCGACATCCATCAAATCTATGTATGAGATGGATAGCTACGTTAGTGATGTATCGATCGATTCGTATTCGCATATACGGTGTGAAAAGAATGCCAATCAGCCAATAGTTCGTTTACTAAACAGTTTGACCCATTGAAGATATTACAGCTGGTTCATTATAAGGAAGAGCCCGTTGAATGTTTTAGTGGACACCGTCAGGGCTCTCACCATGAGTAGTCAAAGCCTAGAGATAGAGAACCTAACACTTTGTCAGTGGCACGGCTCGGTGGCATAGTGGTTAGGTCGCCTGATCTTTGTAAGGTTCCGGGTTCGGTTCTCGACTGGGTCAACATTTTCCGTTGGGATAAAATTAACGGAATTGCATTTCAAGTCCCTTGATCGAATGCAATAACAAGACACACACTTGCACACATATTACACGCACACATTGTATTCTACATATTTCTTTTTATGTAAAGTAGTATATTTTTGTAATGTTTTGTACTGCACATTATTATTTATTAATATGTATTTATTATTTATTACATTTATTATTATTAATTATCTTAACTCTACACCCACTCATTTCTTTCCATCCCCTCTAACCTTACCTTTAGCGTACCTTAGCATTAAATTCTATAATCTACTCCCTACAAAATTTAAACAGCTGGAGGACATAAAATTAAAAAAAAAAACATCAAGGAGATGTTGATAGGCCACCCTTTCTATAATCTGGCCGAATTTGAGGGCCATGATTTTTCTAATATTGTGCCTATTTAAATTACTTAAAAAAGTACAGCCTTATTGTCTGATTATTTTATATGGTCTTATATCTATATTTTTAGTTTAAAATGCATAACGTAGATTTAATTTGATTATTTAACATTTTACAGACAATTTGAATATTACGATCAATAATTTTACTACGTATCTATTAGAATTGCTAACTACTTCAAATATTAGGCTTCTATTTTGATTATTTATATTTATAGTTTGACAATCTAGTAGTTAATTCTTGATTACCTATGTATGATCAGTAAAGAGTAGTAACGAAACTTACTACCTAACTCAATTATTTTGACATGTCCAAGAGCGGTCTTTAGCAGTCAATTGGACACGACGAAAATGTAATGTACTGTAGGCACTGTGCGTATTAAAGACAATTTAATGAATATATTTTTGAAAACATGTTATCGGCCAAAAATGATTTATTTAATGTAACTCTTATTTTTTGCAGCGCTGTATGTAGGTATACATACCCTAATAAATAAATAAATTATAAAGAAAATGCTGACTTGTAGATTTCTAAGGTCGACTCCAAATTCAAGGCTGTCTGGGAGTCGATTTTCTTTCGATTTTCGGGTTAATGGATAAAAAATTTGAGAATCTTGCGTCGCGATTGATAAAATTTACTGCACCGAGGGTTTCACACCTTATTAAGAGATGGACTATGACCTATTTTTATGGATATTAACTTATATTTTCTGCATACCTTCAGTGGTATTTTCCTAGATAATCTTTACCCTACGTAGCAGAAAACTGCGACGTTTCCCGAGCTTATATTTCGGAGTCGGAATGAGTAATTCTGAAAAACGAGCAGCGACGCCATGCGTAATTTCGGTTATAAATCGCCGCCCTTCCGCCTTCAGATTTATCAATGTTGCTATCAAATTAAACAAAAGGGGAAACTTTTTACAATTTCTCACGGGCTAATTTCGTCATTACCAGGCGGATTCCGTGCTGGTTATCTCGGAAAATAAATGCCTTTATATCAATTCACCGCGTAGTTTCATTTTTTTTCGCAATGTTCAGCAATCCAATTTACGCACCAAAGTTCAAAGTTCAAAGTTGAAATTAATTCAAAAACCACGCAAGGTTATAAATATAACTTACAACTAAAACATTATTTGTAATTCTAATATCCTAATGATACATCTAGCTACGTAGATTACAATACTAATCAGATATTATTTACAATCTAGAGCAATTAAAAAAAAAACAAAATAATAAATTTAATGTTTATAAAAACTTTTATGCACAAGAAATTAGAATGTAATCAGAAAAATAAACCCATAATAATAGTGATTTTTTGGGAAACAGAAAAATCAATCAGCATATTATGTAAATATTAAAATATAAATTAAAATTAAAATAATAAATAAAAAATATCCAAAATGGAATTGCCAAATTCACAACCTACTAATCTACGATACGAAAAAAATGAATCACATTAAAAATCAAAATGTCAATAAAACAATCTTTATATTGTCTAAATATTAAAAAGAGAATTAAAATGCGAATAAAAAATATCTATAATAGAAATACCAAATCCACGACAAGCCACCAAAAAAATAAAAGTAGGTATATAGAATAGAAAGAAAAATAGAATAGAAACGTAATAATCAAAGAGTTTAAAAACGAGAATATTCCTAAATAATGTTTCAAAAAGGTTTGTCTATAAAATGAAATATTGAAATATTGAACATAAATAAATTCAAGTAGTCGATTGTGTACACAGAAATACAAAATTTTAAGATCTATGTCATAAACACTTTTTTAGTAAATATTTTTGGGTTTGTTTTTTTTTTTTTTTGCCACCCGTCAGATAACTAAGGGGCTCCACGGGTCTCCACAAAATTTGATTTTGACGTGTTTTTTTTAAAGGCTCCCTACTCAAAATAAAAAACCTGGCAGGTTAGCGATCTTTGTGGTCCGAAAATATTGGCTTTTACCTCGAGGCTCGAGGGTTGCAGCACGAAGTGGCGTGTATAATATAAAAATACATCATCGTTCGTTGCTAAGCGTATTCAACTTACGTTCGAGTGTGCTTACTTCATCGAACAGCGTGGAGGGGGCGGGGGGTCACGGGTAGGGATCTCGAAAATGATCTGCGTGAACAAAGTATCAGTCAAACAAGTGATTCTACACAAGTGATTCTTACATCGTTGTGTAGATCTTTAGGTATTCGAAAATGTGAGCTTACGAGAAGAAAATAGTCGCCTACTGAAAAGCTGCGTTTCACGAGACTTTATTACGCTAAACATTACGGTAGTGTTTGCGATACTACCGCCCAAATTTTTTGCTCGTTTTAAAAATGATCACTTCGGTGAAACATTGCCAATTTTGGAGGAGCTGTATCTCAGATAAGTCTGTATATACTATGCTCAGTTTAGGATCGAATTGTATAAACTTTAATCTGCAAAAAAATCTAACTTTTTCTTTAGGTAATATTGATCGAATCCGAAAAATTAGCTAAAATTTTTCTGCTTTTGGAGCCATGCACAGCTTGCTCAGGTTTATCGAAGTTGCAATATTGCTCTTACAGTTGGCATCGATCCTAACAACATATTTATAAAATAGAACTACATGACCTTTTACGAGTTCGAGACATTTACATGTACTAATTGACGAGAATTAAAATAATAAATCGGAACGAAATAGTTTTTTTCAATTAAGCCATAGATACATTTATGGAGATTCAAAATAAATTTCATTCGTAAAATTCTTTTTTGCTTGCTGTTTCCGAAATACTGGAATTGCGAAAACACTGAAAATACGCAAGAAATTGGGCGCTGACCCGATTCGTAAGAAATTTGGAATCCAGTGGTATTTAGTCGTGGATTTGAACATTCCTGCAGCACTACGAAATTTTCGTGTTTGTTCCTGTAGCAAAAAAAGCACATTTCGGCAACTTGATTACTGCGTCAACGCTGACTACGCCTAGGCCTGTACTAAGGCAGGCATACCAGAAAATTATTTTGCCTGTGCATTAATTTAATGACAAAACAAAAGAAATCAGATTATGTACTAATAAGTATTAAAATGCAAAAAAAAAATATTTAGAAAAATAGATTAAAGATGGAAAAAAAATAACGGAGGGTGGGGAGCAAGCCAGGAGGTTGCGATGGGAGCGCAGTTAGTGGGAAGGGAGGGTTTAGGAAGGGTAGTGGTCTGGGGGGAGGGTTTAGAAGGGGGTGTCGGGGAAGGGGTCAGGGGAGGCTCGAGGGGGGGGGGGCATGGATTGGGGGGGCTTGTCTGCTTGCCGGGAAGTCTTAGGTTGACACGTTATTTTTAATATATTTATTTACTTCTCACGATATCACAACTTAATAATTATATTATTTTGCAGCGCGGCGGCATCCTTTGGTACGCAAGTGCCTCCGCGCTTTACGTACTCTTCTTTCCCACCCCGCTCATGCGTGTTTCACCATATCAAGACAGCTGTATAATGTTGGCGTCAATTGTGATTATCTGAAATAAGAAGTTTAGGTATCTATCTCTCTGGATAAAAATCGTATTTTGCACGGTGCAAGCTCTTAATCTGATTTCCTATGTTTTTTAAATACTAGCATATCTTTTAAAAGGGAATGCAGCGATGCCGAGAAGAAGGCCCCTCGTGCCCTCAAAATCGTTTGTCGTTTACCCTTTGATTTGCCTCGACACGGGCCTATTGGCCTCTTGACCTCGTAATTTGGCCGCCCGGCTTATATCGTTGACTTTCGTAGATGCGGAGCATACGGAGCATACGTAGATGCGGAGCATACGGAGCATGCGGTTGAGATGCCAACTCTCAATATTTGCCAAGCCCCATTCATAAGTAGAGCCTTCGCGGACGTAGCCTTCATTTTGAGCATTACGCGGCTGGCGAGAGTCGCCGCTAATTCGTGCGTCACTGCGGGGAGTAACCTTTTGCTTTGAGGTCGTCCCGAGCCGAATTCGGGACACTAAATAAGGCCATATTGTTTATTTATCGATCTGTACCAAAACACAGAAACAAATAGTGGAACCTATTTGTTTTGTAATGGCCCTTAAGTACCATTACATGCGATCAACAAATGCATCGATTTCCAGTGAAATACACTAACACGATTCAGCTATTATTTTAACCCGTGTAGCGATGAATCAGCACGATGAAACAATACTTTTACTCGGAATATTTCGGATTGCATCATTACCCGGCCTATATAAACCGGCGAAAAAGCAACCAAAGTATCATTCCTCAAGTGATCACCTTCCCCCAAGGTTGAGACGGCATATTCGGTACCCTTCTCACGAGGCGTCAACGAATCCGGCTCCTTGGTTCCTTTCCTTATCTTTCCCAGTCACGAAGTATCAGTCTGCAATCCCACAGACTCGAGCCGTGCCCAGTACAAGATACTAGGAGCACAAATACAATCCTCATCCATATATCCTCGTAACCGCAGTCGCGCATCGATACACTCGCGAAAACATAACCTGTTCGGGAAGCGCTATAATATATGGCAATATCAAACATTCAATCAATAAATACCTTCTACTTCATTCAAAACCGCCTTTCAATACGGAGATAACTCGTAAGTTGATACCACCACCTCACACCGCAAAACTTGGAGTCTAGTGAGGGGTGGTCCCTCACATTTTATATTCCTCTTTGAAAGTTCTAAAATTAACTCGAACGGGAAATGGAGATGTTTCAGTCTAGTTAAAGCATTGGTTATCGACCAGTGGTCCGTAAAACACCAGGGATTCGACAGAACTAAATGTAGTTCCGCGAAACAAAGTCCTTGATCAGGAAAAATGATTAGGTAACGTATTTAATGACGTATTAATAACGTATTTAATAACGTATTTAAAAATGCCGCGCACTTGCGCCGCTGCGGGCCACGCGTGCTTGTTGGCGATCCGCATAGCAAGCCGCGCCTGGCCAAATGATATCTCGGGAGGAATCCCCGATTTCGACCTGTCCACATTTCTGGGAGATAATCGGCCCTGTTGCAGTTAGGCCACTAAGACTCATGTCTTTAGGGTCGGTCAAACTCACGAGTCGAAATTGCTTACTTTACAAGGATTTAGGGAGCTAATGCAGTGTAGTGGAGACATTATGACCCATGTGTTAGGGTCGGCCGAACTCACAGGTCAACACCCATCCGGCGGCCTCCACACAAAAGTGCGAGCTCACATAGGACTCTGCTCTACGCGCCCGTTTCTCCTAAGAGTGAACCTTCGGGCACTCCTGAACGGTTTGCGCACAGTGCGGTGTCAGCCAAACGATTGTCCATTCCGACCGACAGCCGGGGAAGTCTGAAAACTGTACTGTCTCCTATAATCGGGGGTAGTTGTTAACCTTACGGCAACCATTCTTGAAACGACTAATCGACTACCCGATACTAGGTGAGCAGCCGGGAAAAGGATGCCGTGGTCCGCGATAAATTCCGTAGACACCGTATAGACCAGAGTAATTTGGTTTTAACTGGAAGTAGCGAGTGTCGGCCTGCTGGACGATTAACCTGGTTATCCCGCATTTTTACGGGCGAGGTGCGTAACTAGACAGTTCGTCCCAAGTCTTCTACGCGCACCTCACGGGAGACAGAACGATCTAATATCGTTAAAACTTTCCGAGATGACGGGTTCGCCTGTTCTAGTTGAAAGCTGTAGTTGTCCATATTTCTTCATAGTACTACCGAAACGCGAACTGAATTATCGCTTACGTCAGGTAGAGATCGCGCAAGTGCCATCGAATCCATGAACGGACTGTAGGATGGAGAAATCCGTCCAAATCTAGTAGTAAGGGCGTGAGTTCAGGCCGCTGGGTTAATTTCAAGTGCTTCGTGTAAGGCTTACGTGCTGTTAGTGTAGTTAAACTGTGGACTACAACTAGGGTTGTCGACTACAGCGGGCGAGCCCGTCACCTTAAGAAGTTTTAACGATTAGTCGTTCTATCTCCCTGGAGTGAGCGCAGAAGACTTGGACAAAACAGTCCACCATCTAGCTCCGCCACAAGCCCGTAAGAGGCCAACGCCTTAACCGCGAGATAGCCAGGAGTGTTACCCGGCGGGCTTAAACTCACGCCCTTACTTCCAATTGTGACCAGATTACTCTAGTCTCTCGATTGGTTACGAGTTCGAGGTCGCTTGCGCGGTCCTCTCCCTTACGAAGCGGTGAAACGGTGTTTACCGAATCTATCGCGGACCACAGCGTCCATTGCCCGGCTGTTCACCCAGGATCGGATAGCCGATAGTCGTTTCAAGACCAGTCGCCGTAAGGTCCGCAACCACCGCCGCTCTATAGGAAACAGTACTGCTTCCAGACTCCCCCGACTGTTAGTCAGAGTGCATAGTCGATTGGCTCACGCCGCACGGTGCGCAGACCGCCCAGGAGCGCCAGAAGGTTGATTCCCAGGGGAAACTAACCATAAGGCCAGAGGCCTACCTAGGCTCGCACTTCATGCGTGGAGGCCGTCGGATAGGTGTTGACCCGTGAGTGTGACCAACCCTGAACAGAATGGATCTTCGTCGCCAACTCAGCAAGGGCCCATTAACTCCCAACCCACTTAGACTGTGGACTGTGTTAGTCCCTAAGACTCTGCGTTCGCTACATGGGAGAGAGAATGGCATGATGTCATTATAATTCCCTGGGATGGCGGGTTCGCCCCTAATAGTTGTGACCCTCAATGTCTGCATTTTTCATAGACTTCCATAATGACACAAAATGCTTTTCTTTATAGAGCTTGTCATCATTACAACTCTGTGTTTATGGATGTTGATATATTTGCCACAATCCCAGATACATTTAAAAATCTTATTATGAATATATTACAATTTAATTAAGTAATCTGTTTATTATGAAAATAGTTATTCTCCTCTTATCTTTGTATTTACATAACTTATTCCTGTTTTCTATTTTTCCTTCTCATAAAATGTGTCATTACATAATTATATATTTTATTTTCTATATATACATGTTTATGAATCTATTTACTGTTTTTCTGCTCTATTTACTTTATATTTACTCTTTTAATACTTTGGACTGTTTAGTAACTTAGCAATTACTTTTCAGAATATTTTCTGTTTGTTTAAAAAACCCTAATAATTTCACTTTTCACTTTTAAAATGCTTGTGTATTTTAAACTTTTCTTTTCTATAGAATAACGCACTATATGACCGTTTAATTGGTGGAAACATATAAATGGTTTATGATTGTTATATTTTGATTAAGTAAATATGTTTTTTGTACTGTTTGTTTCCTGAATAAAATAAAATAAAAATAAAAAAAAATTACAATGAAAACTGTGGTGAATCCTTTTAATTTAAATGTCTCTCCATATTTTCGCACCTACGATTTGGTTTGGACACATTAGCACTTCTTAAAAAGAGCTTAAGACATATTTTGTTTCTATGATACATTTTTTTCTCAGATAGAAATCAAGCTTTACGATGTATTAGCGATTTTAATTAAAACTAAAAAATTAATAACAATAACACGGTGACAATATTATTTCTTGCTTGTCCTAACTACTCACGATATAAACACTTCATAATTGTCAACTACCACGGGGGAACCCGCCACCTCAGGAAGTTTTATTACGATATCGGATCATCCTTTCCCCCCATGGAGTGAACGCAGAAACTTAGGGACAACACAGTCCACCGTCTAGCTAGCTACGTCAACTTGACCGGAAGAGTCCAACGCCTTGTCATTGGGAAGTGAACCTGGCGGGCCGACCTCACGCACTGACTACCAGATTTGGACGGATTTCTCCACACTCCTTTGCTTACAGATTCGAAGTCACTTACGCGGCCTCTTCCTGACGTTAGCGGCAATTCACTTCGAAGTTATCTCGGGCCGTGGCGTTCATTGGGTGGCCAATGGATCGTTACAAAGATGGCTGACATTATGTCAACAACAGCCCCCGCTGCTTAGGAAACGTCACCCCTACCGGTTATTCACCGGAGTGCACAGTCGATTGGCGAATGCCGCACGCTGTGCAGACCGCCCAGTATCGCTCGAGGTGTTCCCCGAGATCGGATCAGATCCCACCCGTCCACGCCACAGCCGTGAAAGTGTTCACAGAGTAATTTCTAGGTTCGTCCCTCTTCGAGGAAGCTACCGGATGGGAGTTAAACCGTGAGTTGAGCCAGCCAAGTTACAAACAGGTCATCATACCAAAGCTGCACGGACACCACTTACGACATAAACAGTTAGAAACTCTATCGCTTTGTAATATCTAAACGATTTCACAGCATAAAAATCTATATTCGGTTCACGCATCCGCGATTTTCTATTCGGCATTTCTTATATCTGCGGTAGCTACGTATACATAACAACGTTCTTTATTTACTGCGACAAAACTGCGAACTAACCTACATCACTCGAAACAAAAGTCATGCATAAGCGTTACTGTGCCAAATCCGTGTCGGTTGCCACCATTTTCCATTTACCTTTCGGACTACGGGCCATAAATCTCCGGGGCTTTTATATGGCTACGCCGAAAAATTCAACTGGAAGATTTTCACGCTCTGCGGGTACTGGAGTAGGCCGATTTTGGCGCTACAGACTCACTGTATATAAAAAAGCGGAGATCTGTCACGTTAAGAAGGTACGATTAGTTGTTATGTGAATGTACTTAAATATATATATATTTTTTAATTCCAACAAAAGAGAAAAACAGCGCTCGGGTCCTAAGTTAATAAATAAGAAGTTAATAAATATATATATATATATATATATATATATATATATATATATATATATATATATATATATATATATATATATATATATATATATATATATATATATATATATCTATATATATATATATATATATATATATATATATATATATATATATATATATATATATATATATATATATATATATATATATATATATATATATATATATATATATATATATATATATATATATATATATATATATATATATATATATATATATATATATATATATATATATATATATATATATATATATATATATATATATATATATATATATATATATATATATATATATATATATATTGATATTTTAATGGTGTAATTTTTTTAAAATTATTTTCAATAATATATAAAATTAGATTCATGAAAAGTTACTTATCTGGGGTCCTGGTGGACCAGAAACATTTTACCGATAGTTAATGTCCTCTTTAAATACTTAGGGCAGCAGCACCTGTTTCCGCAATATGTTCTTAGTTATTGCTCACTGCAGCCGAATTATTGTATGCCCTTGGATGTAATGAGTATAAGAGGATGGTTTCTGTAACAGAAATGGATGTTAGTAACTTATTTTAGAAGAAATTATATGACTGAGAATATTTCGACACTAGTCGTATTCATCTCTATGACATTTCTCTATGACAGAAATGTCATAGAGATGAATACGACTAGTGTCGAAATATTCTCAGTCATATAATTTCTTCTAAAATAAGTTACTAACATCCATTTCTGTTACAGAAACCATCCTCCTATACTCATTACATCCAAGGGCATACAATAATTCGGCTGCAGTGAGCAATAACTAAGAACATATTGCGGAAACAGGTGCTGCTGCCCTAAGTATTTAAAGAGGACATTAACTATCGGTAAAATGTTTCTGGTCCACCAGGACCCCAGATAAGTAACTTTTCATGAATCTAATTTTATATATTATTGAAAATAATTGAAAAAAAATTACACCCTATATATATATATATATATATATATATATATATATATATATATATATATATATATATATATATATATATATATATATATATATATATATATATATATATATATATATATATATATATATATATATATATATATATATATATATATATATATATATATATATATATATATATATATATATATATATATATATATATATATATATATATATATATATATATATATATAAATATATATATATATATATATATATATATATATATATAATTATAATATATGACAGTGTGTGATTCTGCACAGGTATGTATCTGTTCAAGCTTTTATGGTATGGTCTAATAAGGTTAGATTATTTAATAGGGTATTAATATACGAGGTATTTAATAAAATACGAGGTATATATAATAAAATACAAGGTACAATTAGTTGATATGTGAATGTACTTGAATATGCTTATTGCTTTAAACTTACATTGCACCGTCGAAAGTCGTGCACATCCGTAAGTATATCTCATTCAAACATAAGCATTTCCCAATACAAGCTGGGATTTCCTTCGCTACTTTTTAAGTAGCTTTTACTAATTTTATTTTAAATAAAAACATCATCCTATAAACGGATTTCTTTACAAACCTTATCAAATATACCAATATTATACTGTTTTCTACAATATTTCTTTACGATTTTTTAATATTATACAATTTTATATAGGTTTACCCTATTTTGATAACATTATACAATCTTTATTATAAACTCCTCTGCCAGAAATTAAGATTTATTTATTTATTTATTTATTAAAGAAAAGCACATTTTTTATGGCAGTACATTGTAAGTTTAACAATATAGGCTTAAATGTAAATAATAGCAAAATAGAAAGCACCGCAGACCAATTTTTTTAAAATCAACGCCGCCTAACTAGGCCTAGGCCCGTACTAAGGCAAGCGTACCAAGTAGAGTGGCTTGTGCATACTTTAGAATACTTAATTTAAAAGATATGCTAGGTATCAAATAATATAAAAAATTAACTAATAATAATAAACATTGTAATTTGAGTGTAGTGTGATGTAACTGTAGTGTAGTGTAGTGTGATGTAAATGTAGCTGTAGTGTGCTGGAAAAATAACATTCAGTAAATGGTGAAATAATTAAACTGAATAAAGTAGAAATAAAGATTGAAGTTTCTTCTTTCATTTCATTGAGCATATGGAGGTTTTTTTATTTTTATTTCGATTTAATGGCTCGTTGATAACAAACTCAGCCAATTGTATCATATTTTAAATGTTGGTGGCATTCGAAATTTGAAATATTTCGTAATGTCACTTTCATTTAGAAAACGGCTTTGCCGAAGTGATCAATAGTTTATTTTTTTATTTTTTCGCTTAATTCGTCTCAATTGAAGGCATTTTGTGTTGCATAAGGATAAGCCCTATTTATGAGATATATGGATGAATAGTGATCGTTAGTCGACTGCAAAAGGACCTGTAAACTTACATTGCACCGTCGAAAGTCGTGCACATCCGTAAGTATATCTCATTCAAACATAAGCATTTCCCAATACAAGCTGGGATTTCCTTCGCTACTTTTTAAGTAGCTTTTACTAATTTTATTTTAAATAAAAACATCATCCTATAAACGGATTTCTTTACAAACCTTATCAAATATAACTATATATATATATATATATATATATATATATATATATATATATATATATATATATATATATATATATATATATATATATATATATATATATATATATATATATATATATATATATATATATATATAACTCAGTAACTCAAGAGGAAACGATGCTGCGGATGAACTCGCCCGTAAGGGTTCAGACATATCGGCATACGGACCCGAACCTATCGTGCCCCTACCATACTCGCACATAAACAACCAACTTGACAACCACTACAAACAACTACATCAAACACACTGGAAAGAGATAGACACCTGCAGACAAACCAAAGAAATAGTAATGGAATACAACCACAAACTTACCGAAACACTTCTAAGGACAAAAAGGCCCCAACTACGCAAACTAGTGGGACTGATAACAGGACACAACACACTAAACAAACACCTCTTCAAAATGGGCGGAACGAATAGCCCTATGTGCAGAGCATGCATGGAGGCGGAAGAAACCACAAAACACATTCTGCTAGATTGTAAACAGGTAGAAGTATACAGGACAAAACACCTTTGGACCCCAGGCACCCTGCGCGAGGCGGCAGGAAACCTGAAAGCCCTGCTGGCTTTCGTCGAGGAGCTGGGGTGGGTGGAATAGCGCTACCCCCGTTACACGCAAAATAGGCACACTGGATGTCGACTTGCGGAGGAACGCCCAGTATAACTAACTAACTAACTAACATAATATATATATATATATATATATATATATATATATATATATATATATATATATATATATATATATATATATATATATATATATGTATATATATATATATATATATATATATATATATATATATATATATATATATATATATATATATATATATATATATATATATATATATATATATATATATATATATATATATATATATATATATATATATGTGTATATATATATATATACATATATATATATATATAAATATATATATATATATATATATATATATATATATATATATATATATATATATATATATATATATATATATATATATATATATATATATATATATATATATATATATATATATATATATATATATATATATATATATATATATATATATATATATATATATATATATATATATATATATATATATATATATATATATATATATATATATATATATATATATATATATATATATATATATATATATATATATATATATATATATATATATATATATATATATATATATATATATATATATATATATATATATATATATATATATATATATATATATATATATATAAATATATATATAATTATAATATATGAGAGTGTGTGATTCTGCACAGGTATGTATCTGTTCAAGCTGTTATGGTATGGGTCTAATAAGGTTAGATTATTTAATAGGGTATTAATATACGAGGTATTTAATAAAATACGAGGTATATATAATAAAATACAAGGTACAATTAGTTGATATGTGAATGTACTTGAATATGCTTATTTATTTACTTATTTAGGAATTAATTTCCATAAAACAATAATTTTGCTTACAAAAATAACAGGAACCGAATGGCAAAACCGTAATAATCTTATAACCATAATAACCTTGTAACGGACCAGCAACAATATAATTCAATGACCACTTTTAATATAACACGTGTAATGTTTTTCTCACGAATTTTTATCTGACGTCAATAACAATATAATTAACAAGAAATTGTTGTGTTTTGCGGCATCAGCAATAATTATGCGTCTTTCAAATACCACGAACCGTACATTTTGATATCATTTCTAACAATTCAACGTCAGAATGTTGGGTATAAAAACGCTGATGTTTCATGAATAAAATCACTGTTTAGTCACTCTTTTAACTCGCACAATAGAATAACTTTATAGAATAGAATAACTTTATTGTGCTACAAAAACATAACCTAATGAATATTACACTGGTACACTGATAAAAAAGACAATTTATGCACAAATGGCAGACTTATCGCTGTAACGATATCTTATAGTCAACCATTCAATGAACTAATTTCTAATTATCACCTTACAATACACACAGAAGTAGTAAAGGTAAATTTAAAATAAACTTATACAAATATATGTCAATAACTTATGCTAAGGTTGCCCAGGGAAGGAAAAAGTTTGTGGCTGTGTAAAAATAAATGTTTCTTCAACAACTTTTTGAAAGTGTGCAACGAAGGTGCATACCTTATAGAGTGAGGGAGCTGATTCCATAAACGAGCAGAATGGACCGTAAAAGAGTGCGTGTAACCAGAAGAATGATGTATCGAAATGGCGAGTGTTTTATCCCGGCTTGATCGAAGTGAAAGACCGTGGCCTCCCAAAGGGAGGAAATTCTTCTTGAGATAGGAGGATGAAGTGGGGTTATTGAGCATGTAAGCGATAACAACTATGGTAAGCGTCTCTGTACATTAATTAATAGATAATAAATTGTTTAATTACTAATATCTGTCTTTACTTTACTTTCTGTCTGGCTGCGTTAAGATCGACTTAAGATTGGAAACCTGGTCTTCGCACAGCATCATACACGGAAACCAGGCCACTCTCAATAACCTCATGTCTACCTCATGTAAATCGATGTTGTCACCCAACTGCGATAAATCCGTTCTAGTGTGAAGGCTCTAATAATACAAAAAAAATATTTAAACGTTGTAGTAAAATTATCGTTTAAAACTAAAGTGACTCAAAATGTGGTCTTCGTAGAAATAAGTAACTATTCCATTATAAAATCGGATTTAAAATTGAAATACAATTTTGTTAAATAGAGTGAGACCAATAGAATAGATTTAAAACTAAAATAAGAGAAAAGAATGTTATAAGAAATATAACAAAAGAGAAAGAGATAGACAGTGGCGTAGCGTGCCTTGGCGGGGCCCCGTATAAAAATTTGGGGGCCCTTAGGAATGGTAAAGATTTCTCACAAAAGAAAAAAAAATGTTTGCATAAAATTAAAAGAAATATTTATTCATCATAATTATCTATCTGTCACTTTTCCAAAATTTTTACAAACAATTCTAACAATTAAAATAAAATAAAAAACAAATAAATGGGCCCGACTTCGGTCGTTGAGTTCCATGTCAGCTCCGTTTGCGTTTTATTTTATTTATAGAGCTATGTTTTCTTCCGTATAAGCGTGTTCAGAGCGCCATCTAAAGAACGCCCTCATCTAAAGTGCGCCATCTAAGTTATACCACGGAAGTCGCCATATTGAACATAATAATCAATTTTCGAAAGTATGAGTGTCATTCCCGTTTCGTTGTAACGTTGCGTTTCGCAGTAAAATACCGGTTTCCAAATCGTAGTGCGTCGTCGAGCAATCTAATATGCTATATAATCAATGATGACAATTAAATATATTAAAAAGAATTAAAAAAAAACTTCTACCGTTACAGAAAGTGAACTATTGTATTTATAACTATGTCGCGAGGGTTTCCGTCGTAGAATGAAAACTCGCGATCGATATTCAAATTGCAGAGTAGTTGTTTATTTCCAAAAGTCGTGTACAAAGTGAATAATAACGCTTAAACACTATCGCCTATATATACTAGTCGCCGGGTGGCGATCGCCCCGTCTCCCTCTTGTCTCCGCTGTCTCCTTCACTCCGGCCGACCGCCCGATATACACACCGGCGGGGGGCACCGCTCTCCAGTCGCCCGTCGTTGGCCCCCGCGAGCTGACGTCCGCGGGCGGCGCTTGAGCTGCAATTGTGTCGTGTTTCGCACATTAGATTTCGCACGTTTTATCGCTTCCGGACGCCACCGGCGATCCCTCCCCCGACCTACTTTTCAGTAAGTAGCCACCGGAAGTAAGGCTCCCGACCGGAAAGTCGCCGGAAGCGATCGTGTTAGCGCGTTAGTTCTTCGTGTTTTGAGTTTATACTGTGTCGCGGCGCCCTCAGTTGAAACCTTCCCCTTCACCACCAGTCTTCGGATTGCCGTGGCACAAGATGAAAAGCTCTCTGCTGAGAAGTCGCTGCGATGTGGTTTTTCGTTGTTTGTTTTATTGGTGGCGTTTTGCGTGCGAAACATGGCGGATAGATTCGCGACGGTTTGTACTTTCTCTCTCATTTATTTCGATGTTTGCTTTTAGCTTCTCGTTGACGGCTTGTTTGTGATGATGAAAATAAACGCCTCGTTGGAGGCACTTAAGACGTGTTTTGATTATTGGGCGTTCGGGGTAGGTAATCCCAGTGATGGCATTGCACATCGCCATCTCCTTAATTCCGGTGTCGCCATTGCACCTCGGCGACACCACCTTCCTGCCGCCTTCGGGTGGAGTTTTCTTCCGGTCCTTTCCTGTTATAACATTTTGAGTAGGAGGGTTCTTTGTGTATTGTTGCTCCGCGACAACTACTTTTATTACCGTTTTTTTTATGCAATATTTGTGGTTTATGTGATTTATCCATTCTGCGATAATATTATATATCAAATAATTTAAAACATCATTGGCTTTATTACCATTATTTATTATGCATATATGTTATTGTTTTAAGCTGTATGTTTTTAATAAAAATAAAGTAAAATAATTAGAAGAAATGGGTATTTATTTATTTATTTATTTATTCGTTACATAAACATTCAAACGCAATAGCACAAAAGAAATACAATGTACAATCCAGAAAATACCGCTATATGCTTCTAAATTTAGGCATACATCTGTCTGTGCCCAGGCCAAATTGTGCATAAATTATATGTTAAAGTGCATAAAATTATTCCTAATGTGCCAAGTAAAGTGAAACCGAGCCCGCCTTGCTAGGCACTCCTGTGATAAGACGAGCTCACTTCCTGAGTCTTATTGGAGTGCCACGGCTGTGTCAGTAAAAATAACAAATTAAATTTTATATATATTACCTAATAATTTTAACCGCAGATCATATCAAACATAATGCGATACCGCCATTTTGCCGTTCCGACGGCTGCCTTGCGCATTCCTACGAACTTCGTTTTTGTTATTGTAATATTGCCCAGCATAATGAAGGTAGGCAAATAATTACGTATCCGACCCGAAGTCTTCACAGATTGACGATTTTCAGGGGTTCATAATTGGCGTTATTATATCGAATATGAAATTAATCATCATCATCATCATCATCATCATCATTTATTCATTCCATAAAAGCATTTCACAATACTGAGGAACATGTCAAATTTTACAATCATAATTTACTGGATGATAAAACCGCTTTGATTAATTAAAAGGAAAAAAAAAATAATTGTAATCAGAGGTGATTACTTAAAAATAGTCAAATTTACAAAATAATCAATAATCAAACAAATAATAATCAATACCATAAAAAAAAAATAAAAAAAAAAACTGAAACATGCGTAATTAAAAACAATGTCAATAAAATCTAAAACTTAGTTCGAAAGTATAGTCATAATAATAATATGGTTATTTATAATCAAGCAATTGTGGACGCAATATCATAAAAGTCGTCCAGTTTGTAAAGGGCATGTTTGACTAACTGATTTTTCAAGCAGATTTTATATGCTGCCATCTCAAGTCTTTTCGTCGATGATGGCAAAGCATTGAACAATTTAAAACTAATATATAAAAATGTTTTTTGATATTTAGTCAAGCGTACTTTAGGCAATAACACATTGTTTTTATGTCGCGTATTATGGCTATGCCGAGTGGAGTGAAGCTCGCAATTTAAAACATTCTCTTTGGCGTATAAAAGGCACTGATATATGTACATGGACGACATGGTAAGGATACCAGCTTTAATAAAAAAAGGGGCGCAATGTGTTTCTCTGCTTACACCAAAAATTGTCCTAACGGCTTGCTTTTGTAGCACAAAAACGCGATGGGTATCGGTTGCATTACCCCATAGTAGTATCGCATAAGACATCTTTGAATGGAAGCAGGAGTGATACACACTGATCGCTGCACGTTCGCCAGCCAGAAATTTCACCTTTCTTATAGCATAGACTGCCGATGACAAAGTTGCACACAAATTATTGATATGTTGATTCCAGTTTAAATTTTCATCTAAAGTGATCCCTAAGAATTTAGTATTTCTGACAATATTTATATTTTCTGATTCCATTTTAATCGTTATATTTTTGTCATTCTTTTTAGTAGTTGAAAATTTCATCGCTACCGTTTTTGATGGGTTTATGAAAAGTTGATTTTTTTCAAACCAAGTGTTAGCCACAAGAAGCTGCTCGTTTATCAGCTTTTCCAAGACCTGGGTGTTTTTATTTTCAAAAAAGAAGCTGGTGTCATCGGCGTATAGAAGCGTCTTTACTGGCGGCGTAATTGTCCTATCGATATCATTAATAAAAATAATAAATAGTAGTGGTCCAAGTATAGAGCCCTGAGGTACCCCGCGTGCAATTAATTTTGGCAATGACTTAGCATTGTTAATCATACAGATATTTTTTTTTCTATAAAAGTAGTTTTCTAAGCATAAATTAACCTAAAAATTAGTATATAAGTGAGGCATATCTTCCTCTTTCTTAGATGAAGAGCGGGGCAGACGAAAGTTAAGAGCGGCCGCAGCGGATAGAATCGATTCACCGTCGCCTCAGCCACGCGGCCTTAACCTCTTTTTTTGGGGCGACGAATTTGCAAAAGGGACCCTTATTAAAAAGTTTACAGGTGTCAATAATTGCGAGGGTCGGCGCACAGCGGGATATTAAAATTATAGATGGGACACCGTAGGCACGAAGGCTGCCCACCGCAAGGTGGTTGTGCCTTCGTGCTACGAAGCTGCTACGACGCCGCTACGTTCTGGGGGCTGATTTTTGAAACAACTCTAAAATTAGGGAGCTAATGGGCCCTGTTGGAGTTGGTCACAAAGACCCATTTTGTTCAGGGTCGGTCACACCCACGGGTCAACACTCATCCGGCGGCCTCCACGCATGAACTGCGAGGGCCTGAGGGCTAGTTTCCCCCAGCAGTCCTGGACGGTCTGCGCACCGTGCTGCGTCAGCCAATCGATTGTGCATTCTGCCTGACAGTCGGGGGAGTCTGGAAGCAGTACTGTTTCCTATAGAGCGGGGGTGGTTGCGAACCTTACAGCGACTGCTCTTGAAACGACCATCGGCTACCCGATCCTGGGTGAAAAGCCGGGCAAAGGTTGCCGTAGTCCGCGATAGATTCGGTTACACCGTTTCACCGCTTCGCAAGGGAGAGGACCGCCCAAGCGACCTCGAACTCGTAACCAATCGAGAGACCGGAGTAATCCGGTCGCAATTGGAAGTAAGGGCGTGAGTGTATGCCCGCTGGGTAACATACCTGGTTATCTCGCGGATAAGGCGTTGGCCTCTTACGGGCATGTGGCGGAGCTCGACGGTGGACTGTTTTGTCCAAGTCTTCTGCACTCACTTCACGGGAGATAGAATGAACAATCGTTAAAACTTCCTGAGGTGACGGGTTCACCCGTTGTAGTTGACAACTCTATTTGTCCCGAGCCAAACCTGGGTGTAGCAGCCATGTCATAGTGGAACTTCGAACGGGTTATCATAATTAAATGCTGTACAAAATTTCGTTTCTGTGCTGTTGACCGTTGAGTAGTCCCCTCGGCGGGAGCCAACCCTAGTTGCAACAGCCGTGCCATGGAAAAATTTAGAACGGGCTATTATAAATGAATACGTATACAAAATTGTGTGTCTGTGCTGTTAACCATGGAAGAATAGCCTCGTCGGAAGGCGATCCTGGGTGTAGAATCAGGTCATGCTCACCATAAAAATGCATTGTCATCGGAACTGAACTTACATCTAAAATTTCAACTTTATATTATGAGAGGAAATGGTTGTAATTCAGCTTGCAAAGAATGACCTATACAAACATACATACTAACAAACATTGCGAGCTTGTAAAAAAAGCGAGATTATTGCCAAATGACAATATCTTAGCATAATCAAAGTGCAGTTGTACATGCGCATTTTGTGTAAATAAGAATTATTTATTTATTTATTCAACAATTACTATTAAACATTCATTTTGCTTACAAACATGGCAGGAACCGAATGGCAAAACCTTAACCTTTTGCTTATTTGATTCTGTCACCCAACTCGGACTAGGCCGCTCTGGGGTGGACAGGAGGATGATTTAAAAAATAAGTTTGGCTGCATAACTTACACACTACTATATTTAAAACTAAGCATGCCAAATGAGAAGAAGGAGAGAGATAGGGAAGAACTGGTTACTTCTTAGAAAAGTAGTACGAGTTTCGGATGATTCCAAAGAAGGCGAGTTTCTTTATTCGCTGGAAGATCGATCCAAAATGGGCACAGAAAGAGTAGTTAGTAGTAGTAGTAATCAGTATTATGACAAGGAATTTTATGTAAATTGTCAGAGGCTGACCAGAGTACGAGACCGTGGGAATTCAACGGTTCGGAAAGCTCGTGGAGATAGTTTGGTGTTGATTGGGAGAGTACACGATAAAGTATATAAAACTATATATTTTTTAATTATTTAATGGTTATTTGTTTATTTAGAAGGTTGGCTTGGGACAGAGATGAATGGAAGAAAATGGGGGAGGCCTATGTCGAAGGACAACCTGATCAAAAAACTGGCTGATGAAGAACATGATACCTTATTTAAAAATTAGATTAAAAATTAATAAAATATATTGTTTTATCACATAAGGCAAAATTGTACAATACGGTCAGCGAATAAAGGCTTTTATTATTATTAAACAAATCATTTATTTTATTTTTCGTTTAATCTATTTTTATCAATTTCTATATTTTTATTTTTAATGATTATTTTTGTTTATTTTGTTTGAAACATCTTTTTCTTAAAATTTTATTTTAATTGCTGTAAAATTGATGTCCACCTTGGAACAGTCGCCGCCTAGTTAGGAGTGATACGGAATAAATGTGTGTAATGAATTCTTATATATATTTCAATTTAAATTTAAATTTCAATTTATTTCCAAAAAATTGGGATAATACATTAAGTAAATGGCTCCTAATAGATTTTTGAAACCCGATCAGATTTTCAATTTGTCTCAGGGGCAGAGGCACAGAGTTTCATCATCGGGCCGCCTGCACTGCATATGACTTTGACATGAAAGTTAATGAATGCTTGCGTATCGCCAGTAATAGATTTTCTTGAGAGCTTAAGCCGACTACCTCTCTCAAACAACGAAAATATGACATTTTTTAATCAAATTTTAAGTGACTCCCTCGTGTATTTAAATATTAATAAAAGTATGAATCGTGTAGCAAATTTCTTAGACTTTGTGATATAATGCATATTTTCTATGCTTTATTTTTATTGTCATTAAAAATAAACAAAATGTGAAGCCATCCCCTTTTTGCAATTAGCATAATTGTTGTAATGGTGGTGGCAATGAACTTTAAACTATACTAGTAAATAACAAATAAATGGATTAAAAGTGATGATGCAATATTTATATATTTTTTATTTTTTCATTTATTTTTTTTAAAGAACCATTAAATTGTGTCGTGTGTCGTGCGTGATTTCAAAATAATGGTATGTACGCAAAAAAAAATGTTTTCATCCTATCTATTCGAAAAGGACGACTTGGTTCGCCTTTAAGTGCGCCCAAAAATGGTGTTTTCTATAAGAAACTTTATAAGTGCGCCGCAATTATCTTTGCGGCTCACTTTTTGAATAAGTGCGCCGCAATTTATCTTTGCGGCGCACTTTTTGAATTTGGAACATCTTAGTCTTCAGCGCCGAAGAAATCGAACGCAAATATTGTTTGAATAAAGACTGGCTGGTACGACGGCCCCTAGTCGCGCCGCCCGGCTGAATAAAAAAAATACAAATGAAATTAAAAACGCGGGAACGTCAATTGTTTTTGTCGCCCGCGTTTTTATTTCAAACACGCTTTTATTTCAAACACGGACATTATTTCATACACGCAGAATATGGAATCTACAACAATCTAAATTCCTAATAAAACTGTAACAATAAATATTCATAATTGCGAAACTGTCTCAAATGTAAATATAAGTGTTTAGTTGTTTAATTATTAGATAGTATTTAATTTCAATTTAGTTGATACTCTATGTTTTATTAAATAATAATATGAGGAGAACTTTTATTTTCTCATAGAGGGTGATAAAAATTAGAGTGTATCACTCGGGCGCAAAATATTTTTGGCTCGGGCGTTTTTTGAATCCCTCGCTACGTTCTGGATTCTACTAAAGAATCCCTCACTTCGCTCTGGATTCAAAAAAGCGCCCTAGCCGTAAAAATATTATTTTGCTCCCTTGTGATACAATCTACTATTATACGCTAAGTGTAAAATACCGCTGGAATAAGCGGTATTTTTTTCACATCTAATGAGCTATCGCAGTCTGAGCGCATATTTTAATACTTTCATTTTGGTTTTTAATTTCAGTGTTAAAAGACCAATAAAAGGGCATATTTTAAATATTTTCAGTCAGCTTACGAGCCGTTGGTTAGCATTTTACCGTCGATTAGATAAGCACCATTAGAAGTTTAGCATTTCAATTGCTCATTATATTTAGCGTACAAACAATAATTTACGTTGACTGTCTTCAATAATCGCCCGGTCAATAATACCTTTTTGTTTTTTGAAAAATTATATGGGAAAATAAATAAAAACAACGGATTATCACATTTTAATTAATTTATTTATTTATTTATTTAACAGGGAAAACATACAGCGCTACAAAAAATATTACAATTACATTAAATACAATATTTGTGGCTGATGACATGCTTTCAACAATAGTTTTAGTTAGTTAAGTCTCCAATACGCACAGTGCATACTTTGGCGGTTCGGAGGGGAAAAGGAAAGGAAAAGGAAGGAATGGGTGTCGATAGATTTTAAGTAATAATGTGCAGTACAAAAAATAATAAAAATTTACTCCATCATATAAACCTATCATATAAAGTTAAAGAACAAAGAATGAAAAACCAAATAGTCCCTAAGACATAAGTATCCCATGAGAAATGTCTATGTCGCATTTTCGATTAATTTTAAGTATATGCTCTGCTTTAATTTATTCTCTTTCATGTTAAACAGGTCGATGTTCTGGAAATGATTATCATAAGTTGACATTAAGCGGTACATGATGGAGTTCTGGGTATATCTAGTACGGACGCGCGGGACTTCGAAGGTACGGGGAAAGCGAGCCACGCGTGGTGGTACGTGAAAAGATAGATTATGTGTGAAATACGGGTTGTCCACGTTGTTATGGATAACTTTGTGTAATAATACCATGTCTGACGTGGTACGGCGGTTCTCCAATGATGTAATATCATTTACTTTGTACATATTACCAATATAGTTTCCAGTTCAGCTTCACTCCATTTGTCTAAGAAATGTCGATATGTGATCCATACTTCTTCAGGGAATAATTTCAAAATTGAAATTGAATCATTAAGTATGTATATAGGTAAATATATGTAAACCATTAAAAATAGTTTAAAAAATATTTTTGCTTTAATATTGTATTATCTCGTCATCGTTTTATTTAAAAAAAGGAGATAATAAGATTAACGCAAAGCGATTTCCACAATAAAACGTGGCGTTATTTATTCAAAAGCTGAACACGCCCTGAATATTAAAAACTCATCGCTTGAACAAATTTATAACACGAACTGAATACATTATAATAAATTAAACCTCTTTGATAGCAAACGCCAAATACTGAATTGCGTAGTAATTTTCATTAAAATGCGTAACGTTGTCACTTCGCTGTCAGATTAACAGCTGTCCAGCTTTCGGTATGCAAATAAAAAGACAATATCTGAAAAATAGGAAAAACGGTCTTTTGTTTGCGTCTTTTCCGTGCCTTTAATTTTTTAACATGTCACATGTTTTTAATACGCTTTTATTAGGTCGACCTGTATGTAACTATGTAATGGAATCTAAGGTAACTAATTTAACAATCTTCCAAAAATCGTAGCGTCATGAAAATTGGCAGCTGTATGTAGTTTTGATGACAATACAATAATATAGTACTGTCGAACTGATCTGATGATGGAGTCGGAAGATATTAACTGGAACTTCATGATCGAACATCGTATCATAGCTGTGTTTGGACTTGTTAGAAAAGTCTTGAAATGAACTTTGACCACGATTAGGTTTCAAGGTCTGATGATGGAGCCGGAAGATAGGCACTGGCATTCCATGATGGAATATCGTATCATAGCCGTGTTTGGACTTGTTAGAAAGGTCTTGTAATGAACTTCGACCACGATTAAGTTTCAAGGTTTGATGATGAAGCCGGATTTTTTGGTTTTTAGGTGCATTTATAAAAGCGTGTTTTTAGTGTTTTTTTTTAAACTACATATTAATTTATTTTTATATACAGTGTGGTTGAATGCGACCGACCTCAACCGCGTGTAGGGTTTATAGGATTTGATATAATATTGTGCACCGAGCTCTATCGATTTAGCTTGCGCATTACGGCGGATAGCGGGGGGAGGGGGGGGGGGGTTCTGGAGACGTAGGTTTTCTATGAGAGCGGAGGGCCTTGTCGACTTAATGGCATCTATCCATAAAACGCTCCGTTGGCTACACGATCCCGCGTGAAAGCCAGGTAGAGGCCGCGCAAGAGACCTCGAATCTGTAGCCAGAGGGAAATATCCATCTACATCTAGTAATCTTGTTAATCTGCTGATCGCGAGATTAGCCCGTTGGTGCACTTCCCAGTTCCTCGCGGTAAAGCGTTGGATTCTTACGGTTGTTGGAGTAGTTTGACGGTGGATTGTGCTTTGAATTTGGTAGCGAATGGTTTCGTGCGAATAGTTTCATCTAATCTGTTCTCAGGTCGGCCCAGCTTACGATTCAGCTCCTATTCAGGAGCCTACCGTGTGAAGGACTATCCCGGGAAAGACTCTCGCGTCCCAGGCCTCACGGCTGGTGGATCGGTTTCCCCTGGGGGAATGCCTTCGGCACTACTGGACGGTGTGCGCACTGTGCGGAGTCAGCCAATCGGTCGTTCATTCTTACTATTTACTAAAGGAGTGTGGACTATAGAAATATACTGTCTCCTAAGCAGCGGGGTGGATGTTGACCTGTTGTCCAGCCACTATTGGAACGACCTACGGGCCTAACCGACCCCGAGCGGCTTCACGGGCAAAGGCCGCCTAGGTCCGCGAAAAATCCATATTGAATTATCGCTGTAATACAATAGGCAGAAGCCGCGCAAGCGACTTCGTTCCCGTAACCAGTCGGGAGGACGGAGGCATTCTGAAGGTTAATTCCAGACGGGGATATCCTGCCAAAACTGGTAGCTAGAGGTCAAGGTGGCCCCACTGGTGTACCTTCCTAGTGCCTCGTCGTAAGGCGTTGACCTCTGGCGGTTCCTGGCTTTGGACGGTAGGTTTGTATCGTCCTAAAGTCTTTTCCGATGACCCCACGGGAGACAGAACGATTATTGTGGTTCAAACTTCTTGAGGTGCCGGGTTCGCCCGTTGTAATCGACATCTTTAAATGTGGATTCTACTGCCCACTAAGTCTTTACCTTCACTCCATGGGTGACAGAATGACACGATTTCGTAATAATTCCCTGGCGTGACGGCTTCCCATCAATGAGGATATAGCTCATATTTATTTCTACTAACTACTTGGCAGGAGACTAGGCAGCGAAGTCGGGGGGTCCGACCCCTCCTCATTGTGTCCTTCACGCAGAACTCTGAAACAGTCCCCGTTGTAGGTACTGTTTTACAAAACTTAATTATTTCCTCCCTCTTCATTTTGGAACGTTTAAGTTTCACCAAACTTCTCACAAAAGCGCGGGACTTTGCCGTAGCAAAACTGGAGAGCAATTTGCATATTATATGAGTTGCAATAGAGAATATAATGTTTATATTTTGCACATTTAATTAACCAAAATTCTATTGAAAACGTTACAAAATGTTTCGTCTCTTGAGAGCTAATATTTTTAAAGGATCTTTTCTCAAACATTCAACTCGATAGTGCAGGGGTCGGCAAGTAACTTCAAATAGGGTCGGGATACTGTTGAATTTTTTTAACGAGGTCCAGAAAAAAACTCATCATACTTACTAGTCATCCTAAATTTGCGATATTTTAAAAAGAGAACAATTTGTAGAGTTTTCATTTAAGACATTGCGTATTTTAGACGATAATGATTATTAAATTGCATAGAGAGGTAAGTTATTTAACAATATTTGGCGGTCCAAGTTTCGACTTTCCTCGGTCCGGATCCGGACTGGGGTCCGCCTGTTGCCGGCGGAAGCTATAGTGTGTCAGTATTTCAGGCTCGTGACGTCTTTCGCTAGCTATAGACGCTTTAACCTCTCGAGTTCCAGACACCCTTTCTGGAATTCTTTTTGAAACTTCCAGTACGCTCATTAATAATGATTTATTATGAAAAAAATAGTAAAATAATTCATGGACTGGAAAATCTGGTTCTTCATATTTCGGTGTTGCTGTTTTAAACGCAGACCTCAGAATGATTTCTTTTGTACGTACTATGTATAGTAAAAATGTACTCAGGAGGTTAAACGATAAATCCCGTGAGCCAGGCCTATTGACCCGGTCTTCTGAATGTGGCGTCGCAGGGCTACACGCCCTGTGGCAGATTTCTCGTGAATGTAGACCGTGTAGGCCTACATGGCATCTTCTGTGGCAAAGACTGCCGTGCTGCGATGATATCGCTGGCGATCTGCTAATCTAGTAGACTGCGCTTGTACGGCTACCCGACTTCTTGCAGCCTGGTGTGCAGCGGAGCGAGCTGACGGATGTGCTCGTGCGGCGAGGTTATAGTGTGTGTATAATACCGTGCTTGTGTAAGTATTATACAAGTGTGAATGTTTACAGATTTTTTCCTATAACCGGACGTACATAATAGCAACTAGACCTGTGAACTACAACGGGCGAACCCGTCACCTCAGGAAGTTTTAACTATATCAGATCGCTCTGTCCCCCGTTAGGTGAGCGCAGATGAATTGGGACGAAAAACAATCCACTGTATAGTTACGATACCTACCCGTCAAAGGCGTACGCCTTACGGCGAGGAACCGGGACATAATAGCGGTCAGATCGCGGACGAGCAATATCCAGCATCCAGATACGGGCGTTTTTGCTTAGTCAGGTATGCGATGATAATAAAATCCTGCGCGATTTACAATAATGTTTACCGAATATCATACCATATCATACAAAAACTAATTTAATGTGGAATATGACTCTATTTTCTTCCTAAATCTACCAAAATATTATGTACGCTCGTAGACACCTAGCAGAAGTTCCGGTGAATAGTGATTTTCATCATCACAATACGAGGAATAAATCTAATCTCCACATAAACCGACCCATCGCGTTTTTGTGCTACAAAAGCAAGCCGTTAGGACAGTTTTTTGGTGTAAGCAGAGAAACACATTGCGCCCCTTTTTTTATTAAAGCTGGTATCGTTACCATGTCGTCCATGTACATATATCAGTGCCTTTTATACCCCAAAGAGAATCTTTTAAATTGCGAGCTTCACTCCACTCGGCATAGCCATAATACGCGACATAAAAACAATGTGTTATTGCCTAAAGTACGCTTGACTAAATATCAAAAAACATTTTTATATATTAGTTTTAAATTGTTCAATGCTTTGCCGTCATCGACGAAAAGACTTGAGATGGCAGCATATAAAATCTGCATGAAAAATCAGTTAGTCAAACATGCCCTTTACAAACTGGACGACTTTTATGATATTGCGTCCACAATTGCTTGATTATAAATAACCATATTATGACTATGCTTTCGAACTAAGTTTTAGATTTTATTGACATTGTTTTTAATTACGCATGTTTCAGAATTTTTTATTTTTATGGTATTGATTATTATTTGTTTGATTATTGATTAATTTGTAAATTTGACTATTTTTAAGTAATCACCTCTGATTACAAATTATTTATTTTTCTTTTAATTAATCAAAGCGGTTTTATCATCCGGTAAATTATGATTGTAAAATTTGACACGGTTCTCAGTATTGTGAAATGCTTTTATGGAATGAATAAATGATGATGATTATGATGACAGCGACTTAACAAAGTGCAATGCAGTTTTATACACCAAAATTTTTCCTTCTATAATAAGATTTCAGAGAAAATGAAAAGCCTTGGAGAGGACCAATTTAAAAAAAAATTATAAATAATTTGGTAAGAAACCCAATTTATGGTATAACGGAGTTTGAAAATTCCGAGTTTATTTTCCATGTTGATAATTAGCAAAATTTGTAAAATTTTAAACATAACGGAATGATGATAGCTGACATTCTAATTCCCATATAATTTAGTATACATCTATTTATGTTTAAAAAATACGAAGGCATATTGCTGGATTGACAATAAAAATATTTTACGTTGATTATTCTACATAGAATTTGCATTTCTATTTTAATATATTATTCTCTCTTACTATTTATACACTAGTATATTTTGATTATTTGTAAGTAGGTAATATTGAATATAATATTACAGCCATGACAACTATCGTTATAGTTATGTTTTTAATAATTAAATTTTAAGCATTTAATTTTGTGACGCATCCAAGTGTAGGAATGCCTATCTACTGGAGTAGTTGATTGTATTGTATTGTATTGTACCCCTTCCGCTGTAAATTGTATTGTTCGTAATAAATAAATAAAATAAATAAGTGCAAAAAAAAATGGATGCTGCCATGACAAGGAAGTCATGTACGAAAACAATGCGAATTTCAACTTTTCTGTGATTGCAAATACGACAATATCTGAGTCAATATCTGACAATATCCGACAACACAAACAAAAGACCAAAAGACAACTGATTTATGCTAAGTACAAAGAAATGTTTATTCATATATCTAGATCTATATCACTTGTTAGAAACATACAGAAAAATCTATATATAAAAAAGTAGATAAATCATGTTATATTTTGTATAGAGAGTGCATAACCGCAACGACAATATTTAGTAATTTATAGAAAAAGCAAAAAAATATATTTATTACCACCACTGCTCAAGAAAATCGGTTGTGTCACCTCAAGACTTACTCAGCAAGTGGACAAGCCCCCCCTCCTTCCCCCCGCGCCAACCCAAGTATCCCCGGTGCGCTAATTCTTAGTATATTTTATAGTATTTTCCTTGGTAGATTAATGGCTTTTCTTATAAAAATGATGCAGTATTTTCCAAAATATGTCGGATTTTACGTATTATTTGTGTCGCTTGCATATTAGATATTCCAACCAAAATTTCACAACCTGATTTCGGTCTGAAAAGGTACCTGTGTACCAAATTTGCAATATTTTGACATTAAGAGGGTCCTGAGCCTATGCCGTTACACAAATGTAGGTAATTTACGCTTGCCGGCAGCGGCCACGCACGTATGTATGAGTAAATCGCATACATTGATAACGCTGAACAGACGGTCGCCCGCCAAAACGAGGTAACCCGCATTTTATCATTTTATTGCTCATAGCAAATTGCAAATAACAAAAACTGCAAATTATGATAAAAGCAAATCCTTTTGCACACGTATTTATTAGACCAAAATTGTCGATTTGACCGGCCGTTCCGACATATTTGGCCCAGCGGACTCAAAATAGCGGCCGTTTTTGAAGATGGTCGCTAATAAACCAAAATGATTTTTCTCATGCTGATTTTAATGACCCTTTTCGGCTATTTTGGGGTCGTATATTTCAAATATGGCAATAAAAATAACTTTAGTTAATTTTGAACTGGATTGTAAAGATTTTTAACGAGTATTTACTTTCATGTTACCGTTATGTTATACGCGTCTTTTTCGAGTATTTTCACACTGGAAAAGACAAATCTAAAGTCAAAACTGTCAAAAATGTCAAACGAAAGAATAATTTTGTGTATGCTGTAAGTAATTTATGAAATTTGCTACCCAGAAAACATGGAAAATTTGAACTATATATAGAATATGTGAATGGGTCTTTGACTTCGAATTTGTAGTCGCTGGCTCAAATATGACGACTACATGTGTTTTGAACAACCTTTGAATGTATTTTGAACCGATTTGAACATATTTGTACATTTGGCCAGAGAACTTAAACTTTTGTACTTGGTATCATCATCAGAACTGGTCAAAATAAATGTACCGTGGCCGTTTTATACTACACTATACTACACTATATATAAATGATTGTACACATTCTACCTTGTTTGTAAGGAATTATTTATTTATATTTATTTATGTTTATATTTTCAGCATCATATTTGAAATGTACGACGCCAAAATAACCGAAAACGACTCTTGGGTCTTTTAAATCAGCACGAGAATAATCATTTTGGTTTATTAGCGGCCATCTTGGAAAATTGCCGCCATTTCGAGTCCGCTGAGCCAAATATGTCGGAGCGGCAGGTCAAATCGACTATTTTGGTCTAATAGCTGGGGATTTAGTGCGATGTACCCTGCATTTTGTGATTAAAGGCTCATACTTGGCACAATTGTTCCATAGGTGGTCCTGAGTGGATTTAGACCGGAAGCCACCGGCGAACACCCCGGGGGTGGCGGGGGGAGGGGGTGGAAATTTGATTCCGCTGCGCGTCACTTTGAGCCCTATATCTCTCAGACTATAGGGACCAGGGGAAGTAGGATATCATTTTCGGATAATTCAGTAATGGCAAATTCATTTTGGGAAGAAAAAAAATACCTATCCATAGAAAAAATATGAAATACTTGGTAAAATCCAAAAATCGTTGACATCTTTTTTTTACTTATATGAAGTTTACTTTTTAACCATAAGAGGTATCGGTATGCAAAAAATATATTCTGAAAGCCACACTTATCTAAATTACAGACATATACTTTTTATTGGACTGGTATTGCAAAATGTGAGTGAAAAAAATATAATTCATCGCACGGCAGACCGGCGTATTACGTCCGTTACATAGAGACGGGCATCGATCCAAGTTAGATAAATACTTATCGGATTATTTAGTTTCTGCGTTAGGCCAGTGAGTTAAAAACAAGAATTAAAATCGTTATTATTATTATTATAACTATATTATTATAGTTTTTTCTATTTAATAAAAATAATTCATCATTCACACACCGTACCTAACTGATATTTGTGCTTACATACCTTAAATACCTAAGTATTAATTTGTCTGCAATCCCTACCACTTCGTTGAAAAAATAATAATTATTAGTATATATGATACAAGAACATACCTACCCATACTTAATTGCTAGAAGAAACTATTAAAACACTGAATAAAGGCTATTCTTTTGAATGCCCATTTTCAAATTTCTCATTTCATTTTAGGTGAAACAGGGGCAACACCCTCGCTCTTCGTGGCCCTATAACTGAAAAATTTTATACCAATTTAGATGATGAATTTGTACTTTTAGCTTTTAAATATATGATTAACTTTAGTCGTATTATTTAACATTTTACTGACTACTTTGTATATTACCTACTATCAAAAACTTTTAGTACGTTTTCGAACCTACTCGAATTATTGACTATTCAATTATTAGGCGTCTATGTTGATTATTTAACTTTTTACTGACTATTTTAGTTAGTATGATGAGTAACTCTTAGTAGGTACCCATTCAAATTATTAACTCTTTTAATAAATAAGCTTTCATTTTATTTTGTAATAAGATTTTACAATAAATAGCTTTTAGTAGGTTCCAAAGTTTCTGAGATACTATTTTTCCAATCTAATAGCTAAATTCTTAACAACCTTCATATGTATGTTAAGTAAAGATTAGAGAAGTAATTAGACTCCCTAATACAAATATTTTGCCACGTTCAAGAGCGGTTTTTAGCCACCAATTGGACACGACGTAAATGTTATGTATGTTATAGACTTAATAGATCCTATCTATACTTAATATAAAACAAACATTATAGTTTTTACCTTAGGTAGTCGCAATACCATGACAGCAGAGAGATACTGGTGGCGTTTCCCAGTACCTTTGTGCACCCACAGCTCCTCAAACTGTGTAATTGTGGTAATTTGCACTTTTGCTGCTGGTCTGCGAAGTCAGTATCCACAGTCAGTAGCATAATTTTGTCAAGCCATGAGCGACAGTGTCAGATACATGCACCATCATTCATCGTGGTTACGTATCACGTAACCACGAAGAAACGTACGCGTTGTGTCACGTGTGATAAATATTTGGTCCACCTATGTTGCAAACTTCCTTGCCGTTATCAGAGCAAACAATCTTTCCTTAAGCAATTGTTCATCATCCAATTGGCCTCAAATTTAGGTAGTTTCTTCGTAGCAGTGACCCGTTTTCTTTAAACGTTTTCCTCTGTTAATATTTTTTATGCTTTCGTTGTTATGTCCCAAACCATATTTAATTTTGAAACCCTGTAAGTTCTTTGCAAAGAAATGGTATACATACCGGTGTACCAATTCTCCAAAGTCTTTTTATGGCCAGAACTCAGTATGTGTACTAATACAGATCCATCTAGAATTTTCGCTGAGAATTGTGGGGCGTTTGGAACGGTTGCAGAACCATAAATATTGGTAATCGATTTTAGTAGGTCTGACCTTGTTCCAGATCGCAATTTACCCATTGAAGAAAGTGCTAGAGGACTGGCTTGGTTTTGTTGAGCCAAGAATGAATTGAGATCTTCTACTCTGTGCTCACAGGTTGCAAAATAAAGCTTGCTGAATAGACTGTAGTCATTCTCAAGGCCTCTTATCTTTGCTTTCGTTTTGCTCTCACTATTTATTATGTGTTTTAATAACTTCTATATTTATATTGGGTATATACTTGTTGTTTAAGGAGATATTACTAAGTTTGGTTGGATCCAGTAAACTTTTTTTAGGGTTTGTGTGTAATCTTCCTTCACAAATGTTATGTATTTAAGAGCAATTGCCAAACTATTGCCAAATTTATTATCTCACCTTATAAATGACTTAATGATAAAAAAGAGTGTTTTTTGTCACTGCTTTTATTAGCGTAGTTTTAGCGGAATAACTAAAACGCTAGACCCTAATTTGAGAAATTTCGTGCAGCACCCTCTTAAAGTATGACTAGCGCGCCTTCTGGTGAACCGATTTCAACTAAAATTCGTTTGAACTGTTGCCGTGACCGAATGACGCGTGGATTCCAAATTTCAGCTTGATCGGATGAAGCGTTTAGGCGCTATCGTGATGGAATTCACACACATACACACACACACACACAAAGTTTCACAGTCATACGTCAATCTGGAAATGGTCTTAATCATCTCGAGGGGGGTCTAAATGGATATTTCCGTCTTCGTCTCAAAAACATTTTTTTAGCACCATCACAACACTTTCCTTTCGGCCGGAAAAGTAAAATAGGATAAAGTCTTATAGGTTTGAAGTATTATAGTTAAAATAGGTTTAAAATATTTTACTAAATTGTCAAAAAAAAGGCCAGCAATAAAAATATTATTTTCTAATCATTTCAGCATTTTCTAACAGTAAATCCTTTAGCACTGTTTTATAATAATGTGATGAAATGTAATATAATGTAGGTAAGGCAGCTAATAAAACAATTACCTCGCTGGCTGGTAGTTGACAGACGCTGTTTGTATAAGAGGGCAGTTTTTCATGCTATGTCCGAACGATGTCTGCATGAATAATTTCAGCTCAATCGGATAAAGTGTTTAGGCGCTAGCGTAGGGGAATACACGCACATAGAGACAGAAACACATACACACACACACTGGTCTTAATCGTCTCAGGGGGAATATATTCGATGTACCCAGCTATGTCGGAATGCTAAGAGACTCCATATAAACCACTTTCTCCAAATTGCTTCTCCTGCTCAAATGTGGAACTTTTTTACTCTCTTGGCATCGGTAAGTTGACCTCAATTGCCTCACCACAATATAGATATCGACGCTCTGAACGCCCACTTTTCGTCCCCCCTGTCATTCTAGATGACGTGGTTAAGAGCAATGCTCTGCGTGCGATCCGTAGCAGTTCTAACAGCCCATCTTTTGATTTCGCTCCAATATCAGCCCAGAAGGTAACAAAAATGCTACTAAGCATCAAGTCGAAAGCTGTGGGTCACGATGGTATAAGCCTCCAACTTATCTATTCTAATATTTTAAAGAGGTACAGTTTGTGAGTTTAGGGAGTATAATCTCTGGATCTACTGATCCGATTTTGAAAATTCTTTTACCAATTGGAAGCCACATTATTGGTGAGTGTCATAGGCTATATTATTATATTCACACTTATCATAACACACACTCATAATTTCATCACAGGTAGCAGGCCAGCTAGTTCTTGAATAAATAAACATATATATATACGACGATTCAAGCTAATTAAAAAAAATCTAACAGGAACTTCTTTAGCACTTTTTTAATTATGTAATGAAATGTAATGTAATGTAGGTAAGGCGGCTATTAAAACAATTATCTCGCTGGCTGACAGCTGACAGTCACTTTGTATACGAGGCCAGCTTTTGAGGGCGATTCGGCTTATCTGGCTCGAGCCGTTAGGAATGGGGTGAACGACGAGAATGTATCGCGAAATTAGGAGAGTACTATTTACCGAGCCGCTGTACACATCGCGGCCGCATTTAGGTTGCGGCTCGTTTGTTTTTGACGGCCCCAGAGATTACCTGTGCCACTTTCTTTATTTCGTTAACCCGCGCCCCCCTCAAAAGCATACCCCGGGCGGTCGTCGCGCCGCAACGTCGCCGCGGGCCGCGTTCTCCTTTCTTTTATATCGTATTATGCTCCCTTATACAAATGACACAAATTGTTGCGTTTGAAATATCCTGCTCGTAAAGAAACAGATTCTTCTTTTATTTTTTTTATTTTATTCCAACAAAAGAGAAAAACAGCGCTCGGGTCTTAATAAATAATAATAACAATATTACGGCCAAAATAGTCTCCTGATACTATACAGTTTATGTGCGTGATGTTGTGTAATAATATTTATATATTATGTTATATAATCATGTTCTCTCGATTTGTGAGTGTGTATGATAGAGTAGGATGATTGTGTTTATATGTGTGATTGTGATGTGTGTTTAATGAGTGTGTGTAAGTACATCTACGTGTATGTGTCATAGTTGTGTATATATGAGAGTGTGATTCTGCACAGGTATGTATCTGTTCAAGCTTTTATGGTCTGGTCTATTACCGCTCTGATAAACTCGCTTTTGTTCATTGAGAATATGTCTAGTTCCTGAAACGATTCATCGTAGGCTTCCATAATTCGATGCAGAGTTGAATTCCTTGCTTGATTTGTATGGAGTCTGGGTACATTGAATACCCTTGGGTGACGAGTTCGGCGCGATGGGACATTTAAGGCTATTCTGCTTAGAATTTGTGGGCTGTCGATATGATGCGAAAGTATATTGTGGAAGAACGTCATATCAGTCACTTTACGTCGCTGCTGAAGACTCAGCATAATTATTGTGGTTTTTAGAGCCACGCGTATTTCTTTTAAATAGGGTATCGTTGTCTCGTTTGTAGCTACGAAAGCAGAACTCATGAATGCTCTCCAGGGCAACTGAAAGCGAATGGTTTTGTGCAGCTTGGGCCATAAGATCCAATGTGTTCTCGGATCGACCCACCTCCCGATTCAGCTCCTATTCAGAAGCTTCCTCGTCTGGAAGGCTACCCTCCGGGAAAGACTCTCGGGTCTCAGGTCTCACAGCTGGTGGATGAGTTTCTCCTGGTGGGATTGCCTTCCGGCGATTGGATGGTTTGCGTACCGTGCGGCGTCAGCCAATCGGCTGTGCACTGACTAATTACTAAAGGAGTGTAAAGACTATTTATTTATTTAGTAACACATTTAGTAAAAAATTAATGTCATATTTGATTAAGATGTTATCAAGAAATTGATGCGACATTATTTTTAATGATTGACACAGTCGCCTAACTAGGCCTAGGCCTGTTCTAAGGCAGACTTTTAATGATGATATTAAGTGTGCACTGGGCCCGATTGCGTTTCTTTGTGAACTAAAACTAAAATTAGTCCAAGCGAACGAGACAGAGCAATACGTTAGAACGGAATATGAAACGAACGATCGTCGATAAATACTATCTGCCGAACTTATACTCGTCCGAATAAATTCGAGCATATTTCGTGCGGTGTAAGATTTAACCTTGGCGGCAGTTTTAATGCGAAAATGTGACAACCGGTCATCTCACACTCTGCTCTAGCGTATTGCCCTGTCTCGGTTTTAGTTCACGAAGAAACGCAATCGAGCCCACTGTCAACTTAAACTATAGTTAGCACTTATTTTTAAATCGACAAATATAAAACTACAAATATTTACGCATATACAAATATGGATACCTAGATACTTATATACATCTATAGATAAATTATATATCCATATTGACACACATACACATACCTACATATATTTATACGAAAATAATATACGAATATATAGAAATATACTGTTACCAAAACAGAGGGGGCGGATGTTGACCTGTTGTCATGCCATTCTTGAAACGATCTATAGGCTCCCCAATCCCATGTGACATTACGGGCAAAGACGCCCATAAATTAAAATTAAATTACCGCTGTAATACAACAGGTATAGGCCGCGCAACCGACTTGGTCCCGTAACCAGTTGGGAGGACGGAGGTATCCAAAAGGTTAATTCCAGCCGGATTTATCTTGCCAACACTGGTAGCTAGGGGGCAAGGTGGCCCACTGAGTTACCTTCCTAGTGCCTCGGCGTAAGGCGTTGGACTTTGGCGGGTTCGTGGCTATGCTTGACGGTATATTTGAATCGTCTCAAAGTTTGCTACGTTCACCTCGCGGGAGACAGAACGATCACTATCGTTAAAACTCCCTGAGGTGACGAATTCGCCCGTTGTAGTCGACATCTTCAGATGCTCCAGGGGACCCATATTTTAGGGTCGGCCCACCTCACAGGTCAGCACCCATCCGTTAGCCTCCACGCAGAAGTGTGAGCCCGGGTAGGACTCTGTGTCTGCGGGCCAGTTCCCCTGCTAATCGTCCTTTGGGCGCTCCTGGACGGTTTGGGCGCATTGCGGCGTCAGTCAATCGACTGCGTATTCCGACTGATAACCGAGGAAGTGTGGAAACGACTTTGTTTCTTATAGAAAGGGATGTTTGGTAAACTTATGGCAACCGCTCTTGAAACGACCAATCGGCTACCCAATCCCAGGGGAGAAAACCAGGGCAAAGGACGCCGTGGTCCGCGATAAATTTGAACTGAATTATCGCTTACATCAGGTAGAGGCCTTGCACTATACCATATATTGAGATGTCAACCACAACGGGCGAACCCGTCACCGCAGGACGTTTTAACGATTCATCGTTCTATCGACCGTGCAGTGAGCGTAGAAGACTTTGGACATTACAAATCCGACGTCTAGCTACGCCACAACCCGTAAGAGACTAACTCCTTACCGCGAGATAGCCAGAAATTACTTCCCGGCGGCTCGAGACACTCGCGTCCTTACTTCCAATTGTGACCAGATTTCTCCGGTCTCTCGATTGGTTCAAAGTTCGAGGTCGCTTGCGCGGTCCTCTCCCTTATGAAGCGGTGAAACGGAGTAAACCGAATCTATCGCGGACCAAGGCGTCCTTTGCCCGGCTGTTCACTCAGGATCGGATGGCCAATGGTCAATTCAAGAGCAGTCGCCATAAGGTACACAACCACCCCCGCTCTATAGGAAACAATACAGTTCCCAGACTCCCCCGACTGTTAGTCGGAGAGCACAATCGATTGGCTTGCGCCGCTCGGTGCGCAGACCGTCCAGGAGCGCCAGAGGTTTGATTCCCAGGGGAGACTGGTTGACCCAGTGTCCTACCCAGGTTCGCACCCCGTACATGGAGGCCATCGGATGGGTGTTGACCCGTGAGTGTGACCGACCCTGAACACATGGGTCATCATGGCCAACTCATCATGGGCCCGTTAGCTCCACTATACCATATATCTAAATATAGCGTGTAAAACGGCAAATAAACGCCACCCTACTTAAATTAACATATCGATTCCAAACTTTACGCGAAGAGAAGCCGCGGGCAACAGCTAATTTTTATACAAAGAGATACAACTCGAACCACAATAAGCACTCCCTAATAAACCTTGCCATAGGCAAGGTATGTTATGATGTTATATTCAGGTATTGTTGATATTTTCACGTCCGTTAAAAGTCACTTCAAGGAAACCCGTAGAAAATAGTCCTTCGTCCCACCCTCTCTCATAGAAAGACTCACAATCGCATGAACAGATTTATAATATATGTATCATCAGTTCAATAACAGTTATAATGTTATAATTCCAATATTTTTAAGCTATTGCATAGCTTTTATCGCGGGCCTAGGCCAGCGCGGCGACCGAATGAAGAAATTTCCTAACGAAAATTAATGATTTTAAACTGATAATTACGTCTAAACGAGTACTGCTTACGATTCAAAAAAAATATATGTTAAACAAGAACATTTTCCTAATATTCTTAGCTTTGAAGATTTTAGATTTTGTATATATTACATAGTGTAATTAATTTGTGAAATTAGGTCTAACCGAACACAAAAACGACTACTACGCAAATACTATCTGGCGTATTATTATGAAACCGGTACCATTTCAAAGATAATTTAATTATCTATCTTTTTATCAACGATTTTTTTCGAACAATCCGTTTTTTTGCTTTATCGAATAAAAAATTCGTGCGCGGCGCTCTATCGGAAGACGTTTTAATTATTCCGAATCATTTGCTACCGCAGCCGCAAATGATAAGCCGGAATAATTTCAACGGTTTCCGATAGAGCGCAGTTATCTGATATCAGAAAAAATAAAATAAATTATTAATTATAATTGCATAAGTTGTTAAAAATGCTATGCAATAGCTTTACCGCGGCAGTCCCCGAGTGCCACACGTATTTTTTTTCTGTGTTTCTTTTTCTTTCTAATACTAAAACCCCCGCTAAAGAAATGTATAATGTATAATAACAGAGTTACTGTGCTAGTGTATACATAAACATTTACTTAGTCATAGTTTTATTTTTATCTTTTTGTGATTACATTTGTGTTATGTTTACTAAATAAAACAAGAAATAAAAAAAATACGTGTGGCACTCGGGGACTGCCGCCGAAAAGCTATTGCATAGCATTTTTAACAACTTATGCAATTATATTTATTTATTTATTTTATTTTTTCTGATATCAGATAACTGCGCTCTATCGGAAAATTTTGATATTATTCCGAATCATTTGCGAAAGCAAATGATTCGGAATAATTTAAACGTCTTCCGATAAGGCGCCGCGCACAATTTTTTTATTCGATAAAGCAAAAAACCGGGTTATTCAAAAAAAATCGTAGATAAAAAGATAGATAATTAAATTATCTTTAAATGGTGCAGGTTTCATAATAATACGCCAGATAGTATTTGCATAGTAGTCGTTTTTGTGTTCGGTTAGACCTAATTTCACAAATTAATTACACTATGTAATATAAAGAAAATCTAAAATATTCAAAGCTAAGAATATTACGAAAATGTTCTTGTTTAACATATATTTTTTTCGAATCGTAAGCAGTACTCGTTTAGACGTAATTATCAGTTTAAAATCATTCATTTTCGTTAAGAAATTTCTCCATTCGGTCGCCGCGCTGGCCTAGGCCCGCGATAAAAGCTATGCAATAGCTTAAAAATACTCATTAAACTAACCTTTATTGAGATTTGGCCTCTCCTAATTCACCAAACACAAACTTTCTTTGGTGGAATTCCGTATTTGTTTTATACTTATCTATCACCAAGAAAAAATCTAAATTATCTCGGTGGAATAACCGCCGTATAAATAACGCAAAAGAAAAGTTTGTCGTTACAAGCGGAGAATATAAAGTGTTGTAAAATCCACTCCTCTTTGACAAGGAACCTTGATCCAAAAAATATGTAATTAATTTTCCAAATCCACACCCCGCTAACGGGAAAATGGGTTAATACGATTATCAAATAATCGTGACTTGCTTATCTTGATCGTAATGGTTTTGAGCGCCCGCCATTGACACGATTGTTCACTCAGGGAGTTTCAAAATGAGATAATTAGGGTTTTGTTCGTGATGTTCGGGTGATGTTCGTTGCAACTGAAAGTGTTCGCTGTAGCAAAAACCGGTATTCAATTTCGAATACGTTAAGAATGTATTGTCGGAAGCGATTGAAATACAGTTGATTTTTTAAGAATAAATGGCTTCAAACTATATTCATATGCATATTTAATTTTATTAGTATGCATATGCAGTGGTATAGAAGCCCTTATAGGGCTTTGCGAAGAAACATAGCTGACATCTCACTTTTACTACGAATTTTAAATGGCTCGATTGACTACTATCTAAAATATCTCCTGTCCTGAACTACTATCTAAAATATCTCTCTTCTTGTAACTGGCTTTAAAACCAAATACAAGCGTAATTCTTATTTGATAATGGTATGCGAAGCTTTCAACACCCTGAATGCTGATATTGATATTGACCCCTTTTTCACGAATATAGATACTATAAGGTAGCAGGTTGTAGGGCGATTTTGTGATGACCAGGCTTAGCATTTTCTTCTTTTATTACAGTCTTGTTTATGTCAACATGTTTTCCCTTGTAAAATTTAGTAACTTCTTGTTTAATTAACTTCTTTATGCTTAATATCAGTTCTAAATTCACGTTATTATTATTGTCATTATCAGTGGTAACTTGTAAATAGCTCTAAGCTTCTTATTTTTGTTCACTACAAAATTATAGGCTGTAAGTTATCCTTAAGAAAATAAAATAAAAATAAAATAAATACATCTATACATTTTTATTTTAATTTTATTGTCAATATTATATTTAATTTATAATAATATTATAAAGAGGTAAAGTTTGTGACGTTGTAGGAAGTAATCTCTGGGTCTACTGAACCGATTTTGAAAATTCTTTTACCAATAGAAAGCCACGTTATTTGTGAGTGTCATAGGCTATATATTAATTCGAAAAATTAAAAGACTTTCGTGGTAGTCGGATATCCAAAGCAAGTCGGAAAAAACGGTCGAACGAAAATGTTTCTAACTAACGCTGCCTTAACGATGAGAGATATATGATTATGTTCTAGAGATTTATAATGCCTACAAAAAAGTCAGCGACAGCATATGTCTAACTTTTATATTTAAGTCACAAAAAGTAGTTTTTCAAATTAAAAAAAATAATTTGAATCGTTAGGTCATGTTTATTGGTCATATTATCAACAATTATGAATTATTATCAAAATAAGTAAATTTATGGTCTCAAGTATGTAGAATTTCATATTTATAATTGATTTCATCATCTCAACATTTTATATACGATAACATGCCTGTTGTGTCGAAACTTTCCTGCGAAATGATACGCTGTCGTTTGAGTCCAACGAACTTTTACATTTCCTGGATGCTCCATTTTTTCCGTTTTAAACTTTTTTCCGTATCCTACAAATAATGCTTATCTCGCATAAACGTCCTCGTAAATAAAGGAAAAGGTCTCGTTTTCCTCATCCTTGAGAAAACATTAAAAGCAAATAAGAGACGTCTTCTGCGAATATTACGGATAATTTAGAGACTACAGCTCTATTGTTTTATGGGTAAGAATACTGAAGATTAAAAAAAATACGTCACTTCCTCATGGCCCGGTAGCATAGTGGTTAGATCGCCTGATCTTACATTGTAAGGTTCCGAGCTCGACTCCCTGGTGTAAAGAAAATTTTTAATTCTTTTTCTTTATCTGCGAGATATGATTTTATAATCTATTTCTCGATATGTTATGTTACGATGCTTTCAATGTCTATTGGCCCACCACATTGGGACGGCATATGTCAGAGAAGATTTTACTATATCTATTTCAATATGTTACCACCATACAACGACAGTGATAATATTACCTTCAAGAGGGATAGGCTTCCAATACCTTGCCTAATAATTTCCCTCTTTGTATTTACTTCCTCAATGAAACAAATCTTCTCCAATTAATAATCCATATATTAAACCAAAATGCATATATTAACAATTAAAATTATAAATTCTTCTATTTTAGTTTAAGTACTATTATTGTGAATTATATTTATAATAATGAGCGCCTAATTCACCACAAAATATTTACAATTTATTCTTTGAGTTATTTTCGATCGATTATTTGTCGATGACAACAATGGCTGCGTTCAGTCGATTGTTAATAAAATAATATTAATATTGATAATGCATGAGTTTAAATCTCCGTCGTGAAATTCGACAATTAGATTCTAATCCTTTATTTATTTAAATGTGTTCAATGTCAATTTATATTGAAACATGAATCGTAATGTTTACATACAACAACAAAATTACTTATAAACTAACACACTGTTAACTAGTCGATGGCGTTCCAGTGATATAATGAATTTAAATGACCGCAGTCGCTAATGCCCGATATAAACTACGACCTGGTTACCATTCAGTCCACTGAATGTCCATATGGTTTTCGTTCTATTATTTCTATTAATACTATTCCCTCCCCGTTATCTTTGAAACCCCATCGATCAGTCAAAACAAAAAAACCTTAATATAATCTACAATTTTCCTTATCTTTAATTTTATTCTAACATTCAGTATAATTCGAATGTTTCCTTAACTAGTTTCCAAATTCAAAGCACATTATATAATGGCTGGTGTCTGAATCAACGGAGTTAGCAAAGGCTAACTCTCTTCCAAATTAAATAATAGTCTGACTAGAGGTTTACCTCGTAGAACTATCAACGACTATTCATACCAATCGATGTTAAATGCCTCATTTTTAGTTAACGTGCAAATATGTAGAAATCACGCATTTACGTTACTACTACTTATCATTTCTAATAATTTCCAACAAACCCCCCAAAACTCTAATATTTATAACCCCAAAAAATATACAACAATGACAATATTTGTTTGCTAGCTTCGGCCCAAATAATTAAATAACGCCAGCTTCGGCAAAATAAACTTACATATTTTTAGTACATCTTTGCCGACAATGACTCTCGGCTATAATTCCCGTATTTACAGCTGCATTCACATTATGCACTTATAACTAATGTCAATTTCTTCGATGCGTGTCGCCTTTCTAGAAATCTGCCATCACCAAGAAGAATGTCTCTTTAGAAACCTCAACCGCTTCGCTATCGTACTGCAATTTTCAAGCCGTTACTGCATTCTCATCAATGTTTTTCCCTTATTTCGACGCTAATTTATACACCTCCGAAGGACGTTCGCAATGTTGTGATCTCAATCTGACGTTTCAGTTTGATTCGTTCGCCATCTTGGATATAATTTTCGTATTGCCCCCGACGAAATCTCGTACTTCTATTTTATATGAAATGTTGGATTTTTTTACATGCCAACCCGCGTAGCTCTCTCGATTCACATTTTTAGCACTGGATTTCTATTATTTGTTCGTTTTTTAGTGTCCTTGTAAAAAGCGCATCAATGGCGATTGCGATAAAGCGTTTCTGTGATGTACGATCTGCACACTTTATACGAATTTAAATGAACTGGGCACTAAAATGCTTCACAGCATCTCAGTGCCCTTATTTTAAACTGTTTATTCTTACATCTGAGCACCAAAATATACTTTTCTTTCCCAAACTTTCGCAGCTTTAGAGCGTGCAACTAAAATTTCTTAATGGATGCCGGAAGCAACACGTCCATCCCTTTTATAACACCCTTATCGATATGACCTTTTTTTGATAATTTAACCCACAACTATTGACTAATCAATCATAAAACGATCTGATTTATCTATTTTTTCGTTAAATAACGCTCTGCCACATTGCTAACAAACGAATTTCTTAACGATAATTCGTGCTTCTAATTCTACAAATGATTTTAAGTATTTATTTTACGTATTATGAGAAATTGATGTTTCATATTCGGCGGGAAATCATCATATTTTGACTTAACCTTGCCGCCTTTCTTGCGCGTCGTTTCCGCTTTCACATTTGAAAGCGAAATAATATAACTATTTTATTTCAATTTTATTTATTGATAGTATTTTTATCTAGTAATTCCTCTATTTTAATTAAGTGTTTCTAAATTTCCTCATTTTAACTATTAAATTTTATTTTGACTGGCAATTATTTGGTGAAAAATTCTTTGGACATCATCGATTCGGCTTTCTTCCATCGATGTCGATTATGTTTTCCAATTTCTCTTAATAATAATTTAAATGTTCTTCAAATGACTTTATCAATATTGCTATTAATTCTCCCATAATTCCTACTATTTAATGAACCCCTTTTTATATTTCTTTGAAAAACCAATCGGTCGACTTTTTTTAAGACCATAAACATGCTTCTATTGTCTATTTGTCAATTATTGATATTTACGTCGATTTTTCGTAAAAATCTCAAAATATGCTAATTTCTTGCCAAATATTCCTGATTGTCTATTTTGAAACCCCTAATAATGTCCTTAACTCTCAAAACTACTCAAAACCCTTTTATTTATGTGACGCTGGCACTGCGCTCTATAGTTTAGCAACGGCCCTTCTTTCATCTGTCAGTTTTTAGTTCCTAATTAAATCGCTAGATGTCACTATGATCTTTTTCAAGTACAATTTAATTTTAAAATTTGATTAATCTATTTTCGGTTAGCTTAGAGCTGCTAAGCGATCATGTGATGATTTTCAGATCATTACAATACCCCCTCCCAAAATCTCTGCTTGCCCTCAAGCAATCATATCACATATCTTTCGTGTTATCTGTTTAATCTCCAACCGCTTATTCATGATGTTTGTAATATAATATTAATGTTAATAATTTTATAGAAATAACTATGTAACTCCTACGATATGTTTGTACTATAATGTCAATGATAATATTTTACGTTTAATTCACGTACCTTTACGATATGTTTTGTACTATAATGTCAATGATAATATTTTACGTTTAATTCACGTACCTTTACGATATGTTTTGTACTATAATGTCAATGAAAATAAGTTTACGTTTAATTCACGTACCTTTACGATATGTTTTGTACTATAATGTTATGATAATATTTTACTTTTAATTCACGTACCCTTACGATATGTTTTGTGGCTTGTCTTCCCTCTTCAAGTCTATAATTTCTATCTTGTTTCTATATACTACCAATCTCCTAACCCAGATCTTTTAATGATAATAATTTTTAATATAATTTCTAACTTTTTCCTCTATATCTCACCTCAATAATATCATACCTATAATAATGAAGATTCCAACTCTCCTGTTGCAATTTTTAATATTTATTTAATATATTTAATATATTCCAACTTCACCTTCTCTCTTTCGCTTCAACATGCGTCCGCTCAATTAGGAAATAAACCCGAGTCCTCGACCATGTCTCCACCTACTTATTCTGTTCCATCGACCATCTATAAATAATCTCAATACGTCAATATAATAATTATAATATTTCTCTCCGTTGCAAAATTTAAATTGATTCCGTCTATTTATTCTCCGTTCACCCACTCCGCTCAATTAGGATTTAACCCGAGTCCTCGATGGTGAACATTTTAACTGTCTACTCTTCAAAAAAATATAGTTTGAATATGCCTAAGTCAGAACAATGCACTTGAACAGGCTCTGGTCGTCCCTTAATGTTCTAGATTTTTTTAAAAAAATCGTGACATTGTCCCAACCATTCGCATAGTAAGTTCTTATTTAATATAGTATGCTATTTCACGCTGGGCTTGTCCTTCTGCTATTTACTTAGACACAATCTCAAGTTAGATAACCTGACGATTGTTAATAGGTTCTTCACTAGTCTATTGTTTGTGATTTTAACGTACACTGTAAATGGTTTCTAACTCTCATTCGTTATTTCAGAATTTGGAAACTGAATTTATCCTTACACCCCTTACTTACTTCTTCCTTTCACATGGTTCCTCTCATCCTATCTTTCATACCAAATCAATCCCCTCCTTCATCACAACTTATGCTGGTTTACTAATTAACAAATGTATTTATCGTCCTTCTACTCTCACCCTCCTGGATCGCTACTATTTATCTCCTTCATAACATAAACTAAATCAATATCCGGCCTATTCTAATTTCGCAACCCTATAATAACCCCCTTGGTGCATGTAACCATAATGCCACCGTAATAATAATAATCCCATTGGGTATCTGAGCTCCTCCCTGTCGAATCTAGACCATATCCGACTCTGGGTGTCAACTCGTCCAAAAGCGTAGACCTGATCAGGGTCACGCGTTGAGGTGCGACCTCAACCTTGCCGAGACCTCCATATATACTCCCTCGCAAGTTACCAAATACAAAACAAAACCATGGACCCGAGCAGTGGCTCCAACTCCGAAGACCGCCCACTTCAGATAAAAATTCCCATAAATATTATAGTCGCTCTAAAAATTAGCGCTATTTTTCGATTCTAACTTCTTCATCCCGCTCTAAAATAGCGAGACGTCGACAATACCACCAAACATTCTATACTAAATAACAATATTCATATGACTCTTCATTCATCTTATAGTCGCTTCCTATATAGCACTATAACTCTATTCCAAAAATATATTTTATAATAATTATAATAATGATTTTAATCTGGCCCTATACAGTCTCAATAATATAACGATCAACCAACTTTATCAATAACAATAATCCATCGACTTTACTAATAATACTTTGGAATCTTCTCTCCAATATAATAATCGTATCCCGATACTGCTTTGCCATTTAGTTCTTACAAACAAAAAAAACTTATTACATTAATGAGATTCCTAAACATGTTCGCTTGTATTTCTTCGCTTTAGGTAGGAATGATTGGACAACAAGTTGTAGGTGATTAGGATAGGATTTAGGATAAGATAGGATAGGATAGGAAAGGAATACTTGTTGCTTAAAACGAAGAGATTCAAACAACACAACGCTCTCCTTGTTATAACTCTTTTCCCAATTTTGCAAAACAATATCACTCCACTAGATACCCAAATGAAAAAAAAAACTGTCAGCTTATTAACAATATTTTACAACCCAACGATTTCACGAGGTGCATTCTTCCATACATATACGTATCAAATGGATAATATGTTTAGTAAAATGTAACTGTATGCTATATATATATACGCAAAATAATGTGTGATTCTAATGTGAAAAAATTAAACTATACTGCTCAACTAAACGTGTAAGCTAATATGTATTGTAATTAAAATAATTCTGATTTATTGTATACTGCTTTTGGTGTATGGCATTAATGATTTGTTGCTATTAAGACTTGGTAATGGAATAGAAATAAGGAATGTGATAGGATAGGTAGTGTATGATAGAATGGTAGGATAGGAATGGTGATAGGATGATGGATAGGATGATAGGATAGGATATCTAATCTATTACTAGTAAGGAACAGGAAAATGATATTATCTGTAATGTAATTTATAACTTGAAAAATGATGAAATCTAATGTTTGATATATCGTGTTAAAATAATTTATTATCTTAGTATAATAATACAATACATACACAAGAACACACACCCCGCTACAATCAATAACTCTGATATTCAAAATAATCTGCCGGTCATTCTCTCAATAAAATAATAATAACCGCCATGACAGCCAATATAATAATATTATAATGCTATGACAACCACAAAACATACCATCAACAAAACCGTGAGTTTTTTTTATATTCCCCATAATTTATTGAGCTTCTACAACTAATCACTCAACCGATAGAATCGTAAGGTTCTTTAATCACCCCTTACTAATTTTTACCATATCTTTTATGTGGCATCGCCCTATGGCTTTACCTTCCGATTTTATATATAAGTAAGTATTTTAAGTATCTATTTACTAAATACGTATTTTAAACGTCGACAAATGTTCTCATATTTGGTATCTATATTCAATTCTCCTATAATATTCTGTATCGTACCATCCGCCGACATCAATTGTATATTATTGCTTTTATTATTAAACGCAAAGTCCTGAAATAATGTTATATATTTTTTTTCCTATTATATTAACAGAAGATCCTGTATCTACTAATGCTTTTAATTTAAAATTATTTAACCTTACATAAATATAAGGTCTCTGATCCATATCATTACTATCTAGGGTATTATTAAAAATGCGAACCGACGACCCCCTCCCAGCCATCGAATTCTCTATTCGTATTTTATTCGAGATATATCTCTCTCCAGCCTTCGTTTTTTCGATGACGAAGCTGTTTGAGACATTATGATATCTATGTCTATTCTTAATTTATTTGTCGAATTTAATTTATTTTATTTTAATTTAAATAATTTAATTTATTTATTTTATTTTTTGTTATTTTGATTCAAAATAAATTTAATTTATTTTATTTTTATCTAAACGAATTTATTTTATTTTATTTTATTATTGATTAAACGAATTTAATTAATTTATTTTATTTTGATTCAAAACTAATTCAATTTATTTTATTTTTTAATTAAACGAATTTAATTTATTTTATTTTATCCGAAGCAAAAGGTTGACGATTGCTATCGTGCCAAAGGTTATTATCCGCGGCGTCCTAATTACAATTATTTTAATTTATTTTAATTTCAGCCTAATTTTAATAAAATTAATTACCAATCAAATTTGTTTATTTTATTTTTAAACTATTCTTATTCCCGAGGTACTATTTTAATCACCGATTCAATTACGACGATTGCAGTCAATATGTGTACATAATGTACAATAAACGTTAAATTATGTATATAGGCAGATTTCCAGAACACAACACACACATACAATATATCAACAATTCGCAATGCTAAATATACAGTTATATCACACGATTCATGTTTCTATATTTCTTATTTATCAAATGCCCAAATTACAATCGATCGAAAATAATTTACTATTTATTTTATTTAGAATCTATCAAGGCCCCACGTTGGGCGCCATTTGTAAAGAAAATTTTTAATTCTTTTTCTTTATCTGCGAGATATGATTTTATAATCTATTTCTCGATATGTTATGTTACGATGCTTTCAATGTCTATTGGCCCACCACATTGGGACGGCATATGTCAGAGAAGATTTTACTATATCTATTTCAATATGTTACCACCATACAACGACAGTGATAATATTACCTTCAAGAGGGATAGGCTTCCAATACCTTGCCTAATAATTTCCCTCTTTGTATTTACTTCCTCAATGAAACAAATCTTCTCCAATTAATAATCCATATATTAAACCAAAATGCATATATTAACAATTAAAATTATAAATTCTTCTATTTTAGTTTAAGTACTATTATTGTGAATTATATTTATAATAATGAGCGCCTAATTCACCACAAAATATTTACAATTTATTCTTTGAGTTATTTTCGATCGATTATTTGTCGATGACAACAATGGCTGCGTTCAGTCGATTGTTAATAAAATAATATTAATATTGATAATGCATGAGTTTAAATCTCCGTCGTGAAATTCGACAATTAGATTCTAATCCTTTATTTATTTAAATGTGTTCAATGTCAATTTATATTGAAACATGAATCGTAATGTTTACATACAACAACAAAATTACTTATAAACTAACACACTGTTAACTAGTCGATGGCGTTCCAGTGATATAATGAATTTAAATGACCGCAGTCGCTAATGCCCGATATAAACTACGACCTGGTTACCATTCAGTCCACTGAATGTCCATATGGTTTTCGTTCTATTATTTCTATTAATACTATTCCCTCCCCGTTATCTTTGAAACCCCATCGATCAGTCAAAACAAAAAAACCTTAATATAATCTACAATTTTCCTTATCTTTAATTTTATTCTAACATTCAGTATAATTCGAATGTTTCCTTAACTAGTTTCCAAATTCAAAGCACATTATATAATGGCTGGTGTCTGAATCAACGGAGTTAGCAAAGGCTAACTCTCTTCCAAATTAAATAATAGTCTGACTAGAGGTTTACCTCGTAGAACTATCAACGACTATTCATACCAATCGATGTTAAATGCCTCATTTTAGTTAACGTGCAAATATGTAGAAATCACGCATTTACGTTACTACTACTTATCATTTCTAATAATTTCCAACAAACCCCCCAAAACTCTAATATTTATAACCCCAAAAAATATACAACAATGACAATATTTGTTTGCTAGCTTCGGCCCAAATAATTAAATAACGCCAGCTTCGGCAAAATAAACTTACATATTTTTAGTACATCTTTGCCGACAATGACTCTCGGCTATAATTCCCGTATTTACAGCTGCATTCACATTATGCACTTATAACTAATGTCAATTTCTTCGATGCGTGTCGCCTTTCTAGAAATCTGCCATCACCAAGAAGAATGTCTCTTTAGAAACCTCAACCGCTTCGCTATCGTACTGCAATTTTCAAGCCGTTACTGCATTCTCATCAATGTTTTTCCCTTATTTCGACGCTAATTTATACACCTCCGAAGGACGTTCGCAATGTTGTGATCTCAATCTGACGTTTCAGTTTGATTCGTTCGCCATCTTGGATATAATTTTCGTATTGCCCCCCGACGAAATCTCGTACTTCTATTTTATATGAAATGTTGGATTTTTTTACATGCCAACCCGCGTAGCTCTCACGATTCACATTTTTAGCACTGGATTTCTATTATTTGTTCGTTTTTTAGTGTCCTTGTAAAAAGCGCATCAATGGCGATTGCGATAAAGCGTTTCTGTGATGTACGATCTGCACACTTTATACGAATTTAAATGAACTGGGCACTAAAATGCTTCACAGCATCTCAGTGCCCTTATTTTAAAACTGTTTATTCTTACATCTGAGCACCAAAATATACTTTTCTTTCCCAAACTTTCGCAGCTTTAGAGCGTGCAACTAAAATTTCTTAATGGATGCCGGAAGCAACACGTCCATCCCTTTTATAACACCCTTATCGATATGACCTTTTTTTGATAATTTAACCCACAACTATTGACTAATCAATCATAAAACGATCTGATTTATCTATTTTTTTCGTTAAATAACGCTCTGCCACATTGCTAACAAACGAATTTCTTAACGATAATTCGTGCTTCTAATTCTACAAATGATTTTAAGTATTTATTTTACGTATTATGAGAAATTGATGTTTCATATTCGGCGGGAAATCATCATATTTTGACTTAACCTTGCCGCCTTTCTTGCGCGTCGTTTCCGCTTTCACATTTGAAAGCGAAATAATATAACTATTTTATTTCAATTTTATTTATTGATAGTATTTTTATCTAGTAATTCCTCTATTTTAATTAAGTGTTTCTAAATTTCCTCATTTTAACTATTAAATTTTATTTTGACTGGCAATTATTTGGTGAAAAATTCTTTGGACATCATCGATTCGGCTTTCTTCCATCGATGTCGATTATGTTTTCCAATTTCTCTTAATAATAATTTAAATGTTCTTCAAATGACTTTATCAATATTGCTATTAATTCTCCCATAATTCCTACTATTTAATGAACCCCTTTTTATATTTCTTTGAAAAACCAATCGGTCGACTTTTTTTAAGACCATAAACATGCTTCTATTGTCTATTTGTCAATTATTGATATTTACGTCGATTTTTCGTAAAAATCTCAAAATATGCTAATTTCTTGCCAAATATTCCTGATTGTCTATTTTGAAACCCCTAATAATGTCCTTAACTCTCAAAACTACTCAAAACCCTTTTATTTATGTGACGCTGGCACTGCGCTCTATAGTTTAGCAACGGCCCTTCTTTCATCTGTCAGTTTTTAGTTCCTAATTAAATCGCTAGATGTCACTATGATCTTTTTCAAGTACAATTTAATTTTAAAATTTGATTAATCTATTTTTGGTTAGCTTAGAGCTGCTAAGCGATCATGTGATGATTTTCAGATCATTACACTGGTTACCATTTTCCGTTGGGATGAAATTACAGGAATTGCATTTGAGTTCCGTCGGTCGAATACAATAACAAGACACACACTTACATAAATGTTACAAGCACACAATATATAAATGGTTTTGTTGTAAGAGATTGTCGCAAGATGTTAAACCCGCCCATTGTAAACTTTCACAAAAAAAAAGTAATAAATAACATTCATTTGTCATAGCAACGTGTTACAAATTTGTAAATTTACAATTTTTAAGATGAAATCTAAGACTATCGCGGTTGTTTGACATTATAAATAGGATAAACCGAATTTACCGCGTGAAGTTTGCAACACCGACGTTTCGGCGACGTTGCAACCGCCGTTGTCCATCTACCCTGGATTGACAACGGTCGTAACGTTGCCGAAACATCGGGTGCTACAAACTTCACGCGGTAAATTCGGTTTACCCTATTCATCATTTTTCAGATTTAGTGAAGGTTTGTTTGAACCAAAGTTTTTAGAATTAGTTTGGATTACAGTCTAAGGCTCTCCAAAATTTATTCACGGTGGCTTCTCGAGGTACTCTTCTTGAAGGTAATGCTCTTATGATAACCTAAATAAAGTAATTTTATGATTTTTTTATTTAATGCGCATATTTTTTCCTCTGTAAGTAGTACCTACTTGTCTTGTCAGTCTAGTAATTTTCAGTTTATAAATATCATATATTTTTTAGATACAAAATAATATGGTCTTGACAACTAGAGTTGTCGACTACAGCGGGCGAGCCCGTCACCTCAGGAAGTTTTAACGATTAGTCGTTCTATCTCCCTGGAGTGAGCGCAGAAGACTTAGGACAAAAACAGTCCACCGTCTAGCTCCGCCACAAACCCGTAAGAGGCCAACGCCGTAACCGCGAGATAGCCAGGAGTGTTACCCAGCGGGCTTACACTCACGCCCTTGCTTCCAATTGCGACCAGATTACTCCAGTCTCTCTATTGGTTACAAATTGGTATTGACATGTATAATTATAAATATAATGTCACAAACTTAATTAATCTCATGAGCGCTTTCTAAGCGGCAAGAGGTTTGAGTAGCTTCTCCCCAGCCAAGAATGTCGTACGTAATATAACCGTGGGCTAAAGCGTGATAAAGAATTTTACGAATTTTCAAGGCGACCCTAATTATGAGACTTTTCAACTTTCCTTACTTTAATATAAATGAGTTTCCTCACTTTGATATAATCGTCCCATTTAAGTGTACAGTTGTTAGGTAATATTTAAACCTATTTTTTACTGGAAACAGTTTGTTGAGACATAATTCTGATGTCGCCATTTTATTTATTACTTCTATATAACATATTATTTCAAATATAATTGTGCAGGGTTTTGCAGGGAATTGAGAAATTTAGAAGTAGCTAAATTTGCAGGAATAAACACACGAAAAACATCTTTTATTGTCGAAAGTGCATGTATACAATTTCCTATTTAGGTTTCCATCAATTTGCACATTATATTTTCATTAACTGTACTTCATACAGTATTCTTTGTACAGATGCATGTTGTCGAACGAAGCGGCGAGGGATCTTCTCGATGGAAACTCGAACAGCTGCCATGTTCTCTGGGGTCTTGGAACGACATCTGGAGGTTGTAATCGCATGAGCAGATGGGACATGTGACACGTCAATGACGTCATAGCTGGTAATGCTGCCAACAGTCACACTATTACCCTGTTTATAAAATTCCCTCACAGCGAAAGCACGTTCAGCACACTTCCAATACTAAGAAAATTATTGAATTAATTCTTGCATTACCGTTTTGTTAATACGGTTTTATACAGAATAACGATGTTTTAATGATTATTTTATAGAAAAACAGGAAATTCTATTGAAACTCGAGCATATGTATCAACATTTTCGTTTCGATTATTACGAAAATAACATGATTATTGTGTCCGACTATAACCGTACGTATACTACTACATGCTGTCATGTTAGAAGCGAGATCCTAAAGTCGCGTCGTAATGTAATAACATTTTATTATAACATTACGACACGGTAAAGTAAAGTAAAGTAAAGTAAAAGGTATTTATTTCCAATACAACCATACAATTGTGTAGGAATGACAGTAATTATCTTAAACTAGTTACTCAATTTAGACAAGAGATGATATACAATATATAGTTTTAAACTTACCAATTTACAAAAACATAGACTATATGATAACAGTTTACAAAAAACAATTAACGGTAAATAATATGTATTAGATTAAATGGGTTGATACGATGCTATGTATTTTCAAAATATTTTAAGAAGTCGTTATGGGCATACATGTTGATTTTAAGCAGATAGACTCGGATGGATCTCTTGAAAATATCGATGTTTTTAATTGCTTTTAATCTTTCGGGCAATTTATTGAAAAGTTTGAGGCCTAAGTATCGACTAGTCGCCTGGAACTTGGCAGTACGTGCTACGAACGGTTGGAGATATAGGGTTTTATTCCTGGTGTCATGCCGATGTACTTCCTCGTGGGATATGGCCGAGCTCTTATTGCAATAGAATTCGCAAAGAGCTTCTTGAGCAAAAATCGCATATACGGTCAATATCCCTAGTTTTTGGAAGTGTTCACGACATGACTGCCGTGGTAATGACGCCTACGGTAGTACGGTCACGTCGAACGATGCCAGATGATCATATGGTGAAACTTGAGCTAGACCTGCCAGCGACGAAACATGCTCTTGGAAGACTACCCGCCACCTGGTTGACGGCGCTCCAAAAAGACTTGAGAGAAATTCAACTCGACGCCGACACAGCACAAGATCGTGCTCAGTGGAGGAGAAGGACAAGGAAGGCCGACCCCAAGTAAATGAGACAGGGTCTCGGAGGAAGAAGAAGAAGATGACGACACAGTAACTACCGTCACGCCGTTATGAGTCATATTAATTTATACGTATGGATCACAGTCCGAGTTATACACGTAATCTTTGTTGAAACATTCGTATTTCCTTGTATTACATAGTTATATTTTTCTCAGTGAATGCTCCATGCTTGCTAAATGGCAAGGCGTTCACAACAACTATGCATTGGTTCCGATCAACTTCCGGCACAACAGTGTTGCCAACTCTTACTTTTAATATTTCCAGTTTCCATGCGCAACTCTGTTTAAAGCTTAAAAATATTGTGAATTTTGAACAGACTTGTATGTCACAGATTGACGGTTAAGTTCACATTTCAGTGTCTACTATTAAAAACTAACCCTGCAACATTTCTTCGGTTAAATCGCCGCATTAATTGCGCGTAAACTTTTGTAATTTCTGTTAAATATTTTCAAACAGAAACCTGATTTGCCCGCAACGCGATCCTTTGCCTTGACACGGGATGTTTGTGAGCAACGCAGCAATATTAGGTTAGACCCTCCTCATTAAGGCGAGCGGAGCGTTAATACAGTTGACTAAAAGCCAGTCGTTTGTTTCTGGTCCGCCAGCCAAATAAACGACGCAAAACTGTACCGAGGACCTTGAAATTAAACGCGGGCGCAAAGTTTTCCACTCGAATTCGTTTAGAAAACGCCTAAGATGCCGGAGCTTACGAATTTACATTCACATTAAGCCAAATTTGTTAATCCGCTTTATAGCCAAAATAAAGCCGAACGGCTATCTGTACCTGGAATTAATTTATGTACAATAGCTTTTGTATGGCGCACAATAAATGGAGACGTCCAAATTAAGTTTTCTGTTTTTCACTTAGTAACAGGAAAAAACAGGAAGTTTCACATGGAGGTTACACCATTCTAGTGCAGTAATGAAAAATTGGCTATGTAACCCTAAAAATTTCCCGGCAAGTAGCAAGGACTCATATTTTAGAGCGTGATGACCTTTCGGGAAAGAGGTAAACCTGATTGAAGTTGATGATTTCAAGTTTGCTCGGCTCAAACATATGAACAAGGATAAACTTGATCGTGACAGGTTCGTAATCGTGACACATTATATTGCTTGTCATCCCGACAACAATTAATAATAGTTGTAGATAACAATCGAGATAAAAGAAAACTATAGCAACGAATGACAGCCACGGGAATGCGAAGCGAAGCTAGGTCAGTTCGGTAGTAAACACGCCGGTACGTAAATATTATTTAGTGTAGCTTGTACATAACTTATTTCAACCAAATTTTCCACCGACCATAGATATTTTAATCAAAAATTTTGTGAAGCTTGTAGGTATTTACGGTATTTAAAAAAAACACAATGTGATTCCGGACCAACAACGCATCTGTGTATCAAATTTCAAGTCTATACGTCCAATATCTCGATATTGAAATATGACTATTGCGCCCCCTGGTGGACGGATTTCAAACTCAACTCTTTATATTACCAAATTATGCCTGCATGCCAAATTTTAACTCAAGCGCTATTGTGGGGGAATACACACAGACACAGAGACACATAGACATACAGACACACAGACACACAGTCAGGCAAAAGTGTAATTCTTTCCTTATCAGGATAGTAAATCAGCCTGCGTAGGTTTGTCCTCACAAGATCCTCATTAGAGGACCGGCGAGTAGTATCAGATATGTCGTTTCTACATAAAATTATTCATAGATACTGGGTTGGACAGTCCATACCTCCTGAGTAGGGTGAGCATACGAGCGCCTTCCCGACTCGCATGCGCTCACTTAACTTTTTACGTACCAAGGTTCAACAGTAACTATGGTTCCAATTCGTTATTGCCGCGCGTTATGCATGCATACAATGTATGCTTTAACGATATTGACATATTTAACCACCAAAATAGTCGATTCTTTGTTAAGGAGGTGCGGGAAAAGTTGATTATCAGATCGGATTGAATTAGCATGCACATACAAGCACTCACAAGCAAATTCACACTACAGATACACACACCCACACAGACCCATACATACACGCACACACACAAACAAACACACACACACACACACACGCACACATACACGCTCTACATTACACAAACACACACCAACACCCATACACTCGCACATAGGGATTTTAACTGTTAGTTTTAAATGCTTTTTGGTTTTCTTTGTATTGTACCTATTGTTTAGCATATTTTGTAATCCTTATATAGCAAATAATTTAAAACATCATTGGCTTCTATACTGTTATATATTATGCGTATATGTTATTTTTTATGCTGTATGTTTTTAACAAAAATAAAAAAAAAAAAAAAAAAAAAAATCGAAAGCAGTCGATTGATTGACATGAAATTTGGACAAAACGTTGCATTGGAATACGCGCGTGTTTTATACAGGTGAATTAAAATTTACTAGTAACTTTAAAGTAGGTTAAATAGTACGAGCAAATAAGCAACTATTTGCTTCTACTAATTCAACATAAAAATATTTTTATTGAAATCGGTCCACCAGAGTCGAAATATTGCAATTAGAGACTTATGTATACAAGTACACAGATGCCTTGTTAGACTGAAATCACGTTGTGAAATTTTGGTTAGAATATCACGTATATGAGCGACTCAAAAAAAACAATCCGCCGTATTTAGGAAAATACTACATAATTAATACTAAAATACCATTTTAATACCAAGAAAATATTACAAATAATAGTACGAAAATACAATTAAAATACAATGTAAATACTACTGAAGGGATGGACGTGCAGGGGAGGAGGGTAGCGCAGGGGGCGGTGGCATTGTTTACTTGCCAGGAAAGTCTTGGGGTCACATAACCGTTTTTTTTAACAACGGTGGCTGCAACGTCACCGAAACGTCGGGTGCTACAAATTTCACGCGGTAAATTCGTTTTCTATCCTATTTATAATGTCAAACAACCGCGATAGTCTTCGATTTTATAGCGTTAAAATATTTAACACAACAGAAATCAGGTCCCTTTTTACACATTTCTGTCCTCACTGAGGGACAATTTATGAGGTTTCTATTCCTCGTAGAAGATATATATAAAGAAGATATGTGAAATGATATATAAAGAAGATATGTGAAAGTAAAAAATCAAACATATAATATTATGTCTCGTATGTACGAATGAGGCGGAAAGGCGGTGTAGTATTATCAGTGAGTTTATATTCATAGTCCCAAACCGTATTTCGTCAGCGCCATCGATACAAAGACGAAAAGCACCTCCTTACAATCCTCGAAAGTGACTTAGGGCCCGTTGAGGAATGGACAATAACCGCGAAATGTCATCGTTTGTCCGCAGGGGAGGTTTTCAGCCGCGACAAGCGGGCCCATATCCGCCAGATGTCGCCCCCTCCCCCCGACGCCCGGGCGGAACACCCCATAAATACAGCGCTCGCGGCCCGCCCTCTGCTATTCCAGTGCGGGACGAAGCACGGCGTAGACGCCCTCACGCGGGCTCCACAAAGAGCCATTTTCGTAAACCGCGTAACTGAAAGCTGAAAGTGGGATACTCGTACATATACACCGCAGAAGTGATTTTGTCTAGACGCGAGCAGTGTTCCGGAACTATTTGGTGAGTGAAATATAAAATATTAACAATAAATAATTTTATCATAAGTAATACAATCATCTTAAATCGAAGACTTTGCGGTTGTTTAACATTATAAAATAATCAAAAATGGATTTTACCACGAGAAGTTGGTGGCACCCGACGCTATGCCATTGTTACAACAACGCTGAAACATAATTTCAACACGCGGTAAAATCAGTTTTTAATTATTTAATAACAGACTGTTTTTTATCTCGTTTAATTAGAGCATATTATCTGAATTTACAAGTTTTAAATAGTACACTTAAAAACTAGACAACTACGTCATCAATTGCGCAAGTTAGAAGGGGCTTTTTTACTTCTTCTTCCAGTAACTTCTCCTCTCTCTTGGTAAACCGTTATCACTTGAAATTTTCATCACCAAAATTCTCGAGTTACCATAGAAAATATTTGGTTAGAGATTTAAAAAGTATTTTAAATACACGCAGACGTGATGACGTTATCCTGCCTAAAGTACGCCTTACGCAAACACAAAAGTCCTTTAGATATTTGAGCTATAAGCTTTTTAACCAGCTACCACTCTCCACAAGAAAGATGGAAACAAAGGCGTTTAAAAGATTTAATAAACAAAAGCTGCAATCCACACATGCTTTCTATAAGCTGGGTGATTTTTTTGAGCATGCTAATTCTTTCAAATGGGAATAACATTAATATGTAACTTTCAGGTACCTCATTTTAGTTCTCATTGTTTAATAATAATATTATGAATTTAATATTTAATATGTAGATTACAATGTGTAATGTAACATACCTGCATATACATACGTTGTTTTTTCCAATTTTGTTTTGATACTTTCTATTGTGTGATTATTTTTTGTACAAAGTGCTTGATGACTATTAATATTCTTATAATAATTATCTATTTTATATGTATACTCATGTACATGGATTCAGCTCTATTTTTTTCAAAAAAAATATTTGTCTGCCGTGTAAAGCCGACTTTAGTCAACGCTACTGTCGAATTAATATTTATGCTTTAATAGTTTTATATCTACATTTAAACTGACGAATTCTAATATGCGATAATTAGCTTTAATTTATAATTCATGCTTTTATTGTATATTCTGAATGAATAAATTGAATACTGAATACTGAATATTAATAATAATAAATTAAGTATTACAATCATCTTATATCGTAGATTACTGCGGTTGTTTAAAATTATAAAATAATAAAAAACGAATTTTACCGCTCGAAGTCATTGTGGCACTTGATGCTTTGCCATTGTTGCAACAACGCTGAAACGTCGGGTGCCACTAACTTCAAAACTCGCTGTAAAATAACTTTTTTTTATCATATTCTTATTATCTTGATACGTTAAATCATATCATACGAATTAATATGAAGTTTATAATTGTGCAATTAAAAACTCGTAAACTACGTAATCAATTGCGCAAGTGAGAAGGGGCGATATTATTCTTCCTCGAGCGACTTCTCCTCTCTGTAGGTGAACCGTTACTACTTGATTTTGTCATTGTTGCAAACATGCCGAAACGTAAAAGCGTCAAGCGGTAAAATCTTGAATTATTTTATAATAGACTACTTGCATCTTGTTCCGTTAGAGCATATTAACTGAATTTACATGAAGGTCAAAATTGTACATCTAAAAACTAGCCAACTACGTCATCAATTACGCAAGTGAGAAGGGGCTATATTACTTCTTCATCGTGTGACTACTCCTCTCTGTTAGTGAACAGTTACCACTCAATTTTCATCACAAAAAATCTCCAGTCAACTAAGATAGTATTCTCAGTACTACTCTAACAAATTCGTATGCTCATTCGCATAACACGAGAAACAAGCAAGACTTGCGCCCTTAGAAAGTGCGTCTAAGTAAGGTTAGAAATAGATTCTTGTATCAGTCGAACCTTTTTTACATTAAGATTCTATTGTTCGTCAGGGGTCCTTTGGACGTTCAATTTAAGAAAAGGGTTCAGGATATTCATATTTAGGACCCAATTTATTCTATTAAGGACTTCACCATTATTAAATTTTCAAATCTTTCATGATTTCTTTTAATTACAATGAACTATTGACTATTTACACTACTAAATCCAATGATATTGATAAAAGACGATGGATATTGTATTAAAAATTGTCTTACGTATTTTTATTGCACCATTTATATTTGTAATATTAATAATTTAATTAAACTATAATTGACTATTCGTTTTTATAATTTTATGTATTTTTAATTTATACCTAATTAAATATATTAGCAGCTTAAATTATTTAAAACCAATTTTACATTTATTTAATAAATGATTTTACGACTTCAAAAAAAAATACAATATGTACACAAACGAATTATACTTATATAACATATAAGGGTAATCATGTAAAATCCATTTGACAATACCAAAAGGAGGTATTTCTAGCAACTGGCTAATTTTGTAAATACAAAATAAAATAAAATACGTTGATTGAAAAAAAATATTATATTAACAATAACAGAAATCTTCTAAATCATAAAAATGAAGTAGGTACGATAGAATAAATTATACAGAGAATACATCGTTGAAGGCTTCGATTTTGTTACAATGCCGAAACGTCGGGTACCAGAAACTTCACGCTGTAAAATCTGTTTTTAATTATTTTATAATACAATGGAGATTAAATTTGCATGTTTAAAAACTAGACAAACTATGTCATCAATTGTGCAAGCGAGAAAGCTATGTTAAAAATGTAATTTAAGCAAAACATGGGACTCTTTTAATTATAGTAGGTATTAATAATTAGTTTAAAAAATTCAATGTAAGTGCGCTGTTTGTTTCAGTACTAAAGAAAATATTAAAATTATAATTAAGGAATATCCACACGTACCTACTTCCATTACGTCACTGGAAACGACGCAGAAAATCCCAAAAGACAAGCGAAACCGTAACAAAGAATGGAAATGTTCTCGAATTAGGCAAAGCATAATTAATGAAAGACAATTTAGGCTTTCCTGGGATCAGTAAGACAAGTGGAGGATAACTACGTCCTTACCTACTCAATTGCCGTTGTTTCACTCTGGCTACTTTGAACGTTCATATCTTCAGTTTGAGTTGGAATTTCAAATTCAAATTCACGTGGTTCAGTGGTTACACAGTGTACACTTCTGGTTACAGTGTACAGTAGTTTTAAGGCAACATATTTTCTCTCTCCAAAAACGAGCCATAAGAATATTGATAAACCTTAACCATAATGAATCATGTCGTGGTCACTTCAAAAATCTCAGTATTCTAACGCTACCATCACTATACATATTTGAATGCATAAAGTTAATATTAAAAAACATAGGAAAGATGAAGACCCAAAAAGAAATTCACTCGCATTTCACCAGATGTAGGCACAATTTAGCATTACCCCGTCCATCTCTGGAATTATTCAAAAGGGATCCAAATTACGTTGGAATGGCGTGTTACAATAAACTGCCTGAGAATATTAAAATTATATGTAGAAACGGAAAAATTGCCCAATTTAAATCGAAATTAAAAGGTTCTCTTATTGCGAGAGAATTATATAATATTAACGAATTATAATTAGATGACTGTCAATTTCCATCTCGATTTTATTTATTTAACTAGACATTTGTACCATTTTATTGATTATTATATTATTACTATTATTCCTAATTGTCTCCCATAATCAATTATATTTCTTATTTATAGGACCATTTAATTTTAATAATATAATTTCATGATTAACTGTAGTTATAAATATCTAATATAACTCAATTGTGTGGTGAGTCTAATAAAATATTTAGTATACATTTTGAAGTAATTTTAACGTTAAGCGGCTATATAAAAATTGTACATCTAAAAACTAGCCAACTACGTCATCAATTACGCAAGTGAGAAGGGGCTATATTACTTCTTCATCGTGTGACTACTCCTCTCTGTTAGTGAACAGTTACCACTCAATTTTCATCACAAAAAATCTCCAGTCAACTAAGATAGTATTCTCAGTACTACTCTAACAAATTCGTATGCTCATTCGCATAACACGAGAAACAAGCAAGACTTGCGCCCTTAGAAAGTGCGTCTAAGTAAGGTTAGAAATAGATTCTTGTATCAGTCGAACCTTTTTTACATTAAGATTCTATTGTTCGTCAGGGGTCCTTTGGACGTTCAATTTAAGAAAAGGGTTCAGGATATTCATATTTAGGACCCAATTTATTCTATTAAGGACTTCACCATTATTAAATTTTCAAATCTTTCATGATTTCTTTTAATTACAATGAACTATTGACTATTTACACTACTAAATCCAATGATATTGATAAAAGACGATGGATATTGTATTAAAAATTGTCTTACGTATTTTTATTGCACCATTTATATTTGTAATATTAATAATTTAATTAAACTATAATTGACTATTCGTTTTTATAATTTTATGTATTTTTAATTTATACCTAATTAAATATATTAGCAGCTTAAATTATTTAAAACCAATTTTACATTTATTTAATAAATGATTTTACGACTTCAAAAAAAAATACAATATGTACACAAACGAATTATACTTATATAACATATAAGGGTAATCATGTAAAATCCATTTGACAATACCAAAAGGAGGTATTTCTAGCAACTGGCTAATTTTGTAAATACAAAATAAAATAAAATACGTTGATTGAAAAAAAATATTATATTAACAATAACAGAAATCTTCTAAATCATAAAAATGAAGTAGGTACGATAGAATAAATTATACAGAGAATACATCGTTGAAGGCTTCGATTTTGTTACAATGCCGAAACGTCGGGTACCAGAAACTTCACGCTGTAAAATCTGTTTTTAATTATTTTATAATACAATGGAGATTAAATTTGCATGTTTAAAAACTAGACAAACTATGTCATCAATTGTGCAAGCGAGAAAGCTATGTTAAAAATGTAATTTAAGCAAAACATGGGACTCTTTTAATTATAGTAGGTATTAATAATTAGTTTAAAAAATTCAATGTAAGTGCGCTGTTTGTTTCAGTACTAAAGAAAATATTAAAATTATAATTAAGGAATATCCACACGTACCTACTTCCATTACGTCACTGGAAACGACGCAGAAAATCCCAAAAGACAAGCGAAACCGTAACAAAGAATGGAAATGTTCTCGAATTAGGCAAAGCATAATTAATGAAAGACAATTTAGGCTTTCCTGGGATCAGTAAGACAAGTGGAGGATAACTACGTCCTTACCTACTCAATTGCCGTTGTTTCACTCTGGCTACTTTGAACGTTCATATCTTCAGTTTGAGTTGGAATTTCAAATTCAAATTCACGTGGTTCAGTGGTTACACAGTGTACACTTCTGGTTACAGTGTACAGTAGTTTTAAGGCAACATATTTTCTCTCTCCAAAAACGAGCCATAAGAATATTGATAAACCTTAACCATAATGAATCATGTCGTGGTCACTTCAAAAATCTCAGTATTCTAACGCTACCATCACTATACATATTTGAATGCATAAAGTTAATATTAAAAAACATAGGAAAGATGAAGACCCAAAAAGAAATTCACTCGCATTTCACCAGATGTAGGCACAATTTAGCATTACCCCGTCCATCTCTGGAATTATTCAAAAGGGATCCAAATTACGTTGGAATGGCGTGTTACAATAAACTGCCTGAGAATATTAAAATTATATGTAGAAACGGAAAAATTGCCCAATTTAAATCGAAATTAAAAGGTTCTCTTATTGCGAGAGAATTATATAATATTAACGAATTATAATTAGATGACTGTCAATTTCCATCTCGATTTTATTTATTTAACTAGACATTTGTACCATTTTATTGATTATTATATTATTACTATTATTCCTAATTGTCTCCCATAATCAATTATATTTCTTATTTATAGGACCATTTAATTTTAATAATATAATTTCATGATTAACTGTAGTTATAAATATCTAATATAACTCAATTGTGTGGTGAGTCTAATAAAATATTTAGTATACATTTTGAAGTAATTTTAACGTTAAGCGGCTATATAAAGTGTCTAAACAACTATGTAAAAGTTTTTGAAGACAATAAATGCGATTTGATTTGATTTGACGTAATTATTTATACGGAGCCTAATCATTTATTCATTTTCAAAGTGATTTATTCATTTTGTGTTTCTGTCGTTTGTTTTGATATTTCTTATCGGATATTTTGGTGTGTGCAACCATAGAAAACTTGAAAACTAGATTTATATTCGAAGATGAGGTTCTACTCCCGTGCTAGCCATTACAACTCTCTAAGGTCTGACTCAGCAGTTAACTCAAATTTGTATTGTCAGGAACTGTAATCGCCGATGGAGAAGCTCGAGAATAAATGACGGAGACAGGTCAATTGCTTTTCGTCACTACAATCGCAATGTAGCAAGAGTTGCGACTTCAGACAATTTATCACACCACCATACTCGAAAAACTTTGCCCCAACCGGCCTTTTACAAAATACAAATACAAAAGATACATTTTACAAAGTTCGAATCCGAAGAGGGAGAGAAAAACGCCTTTAAAATCATTTATCGATTCCTGTCCAGCAGAGTTTTATAGCAGCTACATAAATCAACGCATTAAAATAGCAAAAATGGGAAGGAGATATAGATAAAATAGGAGAAAAAGAAAATAGGGAGTAATATTCATATTCATATATATTCATATTAATTTTATTAGTATACTGGTATACAAGTCAGATACAGATTAGCAAACATTCATACATATTAGCAAACAATCATTTTTTTAATCGTAAAGAAAAGATAAAATAAACAAAACAAAACGAAGGAAAAAATACAAAAATAATGTAAAAAGAAGAAATACAAGACAAAATGCAAAGAGATCATTAAATACTTTAGCCACCAAAGCATTTTAGACTTCGATCGAGTAATATTCCTCCAGTGAGTAAAACGCCTTATCTGTAAGGTATGTCTTGAACACGTCAAGAGATTGCGCCTGCCTAATGTGCTCGCTGAGTTTGTTGTAAACCGCTGGGCCGGCGATATAGGCTATCCTCTCCGACTTGGATAATGCATGACTTACCGAACGTAGCATGCTACGGGATCTTGTTGGATAGTGATGATGCACACCATTCACTTCAAAATCGGCTAGATTTCTGCGAACGGACAGCGCTACTTCCATTATATAAATGGACGGCAGCGTCATACGCATAGATCTCTAAACAGAGGCCTAGTTGGCGTATCAAGCGCCACACGCGCTATTGTGCGAACTGCACGCTTCTGCATAACGAAAGCCCTCTGCCTGTCGGCTGCTCGCCCCCATAACTCCGCGCCGTACGTTAGCAGTGAATGAACGTATGCAAAGTAATATTTCGATTACTTCAATTGAAACTCCTAATTAGGTCAATCATGTTGACAAGATTCAATATTTAATCGAAAATATACGTTAAAAGATAAAATACTTCCAAATTTATATCAATAGCACAAATGCATACGATTAGCAAACTCCATTTTAAATTGAATTTAATAGTACCTATTTTAAATGTTTTGATGAAGATTTTTTTAAGAAAAATAATCTGTTAGTTCCCGTAATAAAGCAGAAAAAAAACTTTATCCTACATAATTTAGGTTTGTTTTTTTACTTTCCTGTCAAGGAAAATATTGTGGACGCATGTTTGTGTGTCCCTCTGTGTGTATTCTCCGACGATAGCGCCGAAACGCTTCATCCGATTGAGCTGAAATTTGGCATGCAGGCATCATTTGGTCATGGCATTAGCTGAAAAAATTGTGGTTGAAATCCGTCCACCCTGGGTTGGCTCCCGATGAGGTAACTCCTCAAAGGTCAACAGCAGAGACCCAAAATTTTGTAAACGCATTCAATTACGATAGCCTCTTCCAAGTTCTACCATAACATGGCTGATGTACCCTGGCTTGGTTTCCGATGAGGGAACTCCTCAACGGTCAACAGCAGAGAACAAAAATTTTGACCCAGAGTTTCGATTTCGATTTCGATAGATTTTGATTTCGGCTTCGGTTTCGTTTTATATTTCGATTTTTATTTCGATTTCGATTTCGTTTTCGTTTTCCATTTTGATTTCATTTTCATCATCATCATCATCGGGGGGGGGGGGGGGTTAAACGGTGGCACTAGGTTGGGGGGGGGGGTTATTAAATTATTATTCAGAATAATTAAGTTCCTGGCTACTTGACAGGAAAGTCTTAGGGTAACACAACCGATTTTTAAAATTTTTGCTGGATGCTGTAATGTAGTTAGCCAAAAATAAAAACAATAGCTTGATATGTCCTTATTTTAATGAAAGTAAGCACTCAGCTCTTTCCTGTGGATTAGAAAGTTTTGTCTTAATATAAATGGAGTATTAACAGTGAAATTGGATATCCTTTGACTTGAGACAGAACAGAGAGTTAGGTTTAAATAGCCATTTTAATGTAGAAAAACTTACCCTTCAAATAACCATCTATAAAACTAAGCAACTATCTTCTGAAATCACTCGATTATATCTCGATTCAAGCGAAATAACAACGAAGAATGAATAATTTGAATAATTATCGACTTATGCTGTCTCTTAAAAACTAGACGACAGGTGGAAAAAGTCGGTTGTGTATACCCAAGACTTTCCCGACAAGTAGACAAGCACCCTCTTCCCTCACCCCTCCCCCCGCGCCAACCTAACAGCGATATTTGTAGTATTTTCCGTTAAAGTGGTATTTTACAAAATGATGAAATACTTACTTTAATATGGCGGACTTTAAATATTATTTGTGTCGCTTGTATACGAGATATGCCAACTAAAATTTCACAACGAGATTTCTGATCTGTAGGTTTAATATTTCGAGATTGCAGTATGACTAGCATTGCCCTCTGGCAGACCGATTTTAACTATAATCTTTTAAACTCTTGCCATAAATTAATATGCATATAAATTTATATGTATATTAACATTATAAATACATTGTGATGTATATTATATATATTTATATTAAGTATACTTTTACATTCTATTATTACCTTATCGTATTATTTATATTAATTTATTATTTGTGCACGTGTATGTATGTATATATGTATGTATGTTATATATCATCATATATCTTAAATATATCTACATAACTCATAATATGGCTTCCCTATCCCTTTCCCCTTACTTAAACCTGCATTTTTTTCATAGCTTATTGCGCCGTAACAAAAGATTTAGTTTAATTGTGAAAACTTTTAATTGGCCTTAGATTTGTATAATATGTGTTAACGCTGTAAGTTTTCCGAAAAATAAAAAATAAATAAATTAAAAATAACCGAAGTTTGCCTGCATGCAAAATTTCAGATCAATTAGATGAGGCGTTTGGACGCTATCGTGAAGGAATTCACACACACACACACACACAGACAGACAGCCAAACAGACACACAGACAGAATTTAGTCTAGAAATGGTCCTAATCGTCTCGGGGGGGGGGGGGGCGTTCAAAATTTATACATCCGTCTTCATGTCATATTTTTTTAGCGTTGTAATACTTTACAAACAGCGCAAAGATGCATACCTGGGTTACGTACTTATGCACGACAGGTACGAACTCCTGCAACTCATTATGATAAGAAATTTGCAGGGAAGAGGAGACCTGGCTACGGAACATTTGACAATGGACCGGGATTACGAGTGTCTCCTGGCGAAGGATAAAAAGAAGTATGTAGAGCTGACTGCCAACCTTTACTAGTTAGAAAGGTACCCTAAGAAGTAGACAATCATTTACCTCCTCGTCGGTTGGTAGAGTAAAGTGAAAATGTAAAATTTGATATTTCGATTATTTGTTTTCTTTATCTATACTAATATTATAAAGAGGTAAAGTATGCGAAGTTGCAGGAAGTAATCTCTGGATCTACTAAACCGATTTTCAAAATTCTTTTACCAATAGAAAGCCACGTTATTTGTGAGTGTCATAGGCTACATATTAATTCGAAAAATGAAAAGACTTTTTCGTGGTAGTCAGATTTGCAAAGTAACTCGGAGAAAAAACGGACGGACAAAAACGTTTCTAACTAACGCTGCTTTAATGATAAGAGATGTATATTATGTTCTAGAGAAGTGCTTGATAGAGCTTGATAATGGCTACATAAAAGTGAGCGACAGCATATGTCTAAATTTTATATTTAAGTCACAAAAAGTAGTTTTTTATATAAAAAAATTTTTATTTAAATCGTTAGGTCATGTTTATTGGTCATATTATCAACAATTATGAATTCATATAAAAATAAGTAAATTTATCGTCTCAAGTGCTTAAAACAAAAGGCTTTTACATTTTACTCCATATACTTTCACTTTTACTGCATACATGGTTAAAGAGATAAGACACTCACAAATAAGACACTCACAAGTAGACACTCACAAATAACGGTAATATAGTCAAATTAGCATGCAAATACATACATACATATGCAGTAAAAATATAACCCTTCTTTTGGCAGTCAGGAAATAAATCATAGCACTCAGTACTAACCAAACCACACTCATAATTTCATCACAAGTAAAAAGTTTTACCGCCCAACGAAAGGGGGCACGGGTCAGCTAGTATTTTTAAAAGTGATACAAACATGCTACGACCAATATGAGTCAACAAAAACAATAAAATGTAAAGATTGATATGCCCTTATTTAAATGAAATTAAAACACCGAGCTATTATGTAATTATCTACATAGACAAATTGTAGCCAAATGTCCCATTCACTACAGTTAGGTTAACCGTGACCCCGATAACTTTCAATGGCACGCATTTCAATGACGTATGCACGGACCCAACCCGGCGGACTTCCGGACGTACCACGTATCTCATTAAAACTTGGCTGGGTGAAGTTGATTTACATGCTTGGACAGGGGCGGCCTTAGAATGTTTTCTGTGTGGTGCGAGATCTTCCGAATGCGCCACAGGCTACATATACAGGATGATGCGTAAGTCGCGCAACAACTTTAAAATGTGTCAAAAAATCTAAATAAATTAATAGTTTAAAAAAAAACCACTAAAAACACCCTTTTGGGCTATGATACGATATGTATTTACATACACACGGCTATGATACGATATTCCATCATGGAATGCTAGTGCCTATCTTCCGGCTTTATCATAAGACCTTGAAACCTAATCGGGTCAAAGTTCATTCCAAGGTTTTTCTAACAAGTCCAAACACAGCTATGATACGACGTTCCATCATGAAGTTCCAGTTCATATCTTCCGACTCTATCATCAGATCAGTTCGACAGTACCATATTATTGTATTCTCATCAGAACTACATACAGCTGCCAATTTTCATGACGCTACGATCCTTGGAAGATGGTTAAATTATTTACCTTAGATTCCATTACATAGTTAGTTACATACAGGTCGACCTAATAAAAGCGTGTTAAAAATCAAGTGTCAAAAAGTGTGTGTGAAAAAATCAAAAACAGTGTGTCAAATAAAAATTGTGCATGTCAGCTACGACGCCCGACTAAAGGTTATTCTTTGAGTACGATTGTCACTGAATATACACTTCACTGTATATAAATAAATTTATCAATATCAATAGATATAGGTAAATAAAAACTACAATAAACTAAATTTTTGTTTCCCTCTCTTTCCTTTGTATATGGCTACAATATACCTATTATAACATTATAATTTCATGCTTTATTATTCGATTCAAATCATACATACTGTCGCCATCTATCGTGTGGCCCTCGAAATACGCCGGTAAAACAGCTACCTGCCCTACATCACATCTGACATTTCTATTTGGACGTCTTTTCTACATTTGTCGTTCTAGACTTCGGTATCAACGGGTTAAAAATACAGCTGTCTGTCTCTTTCTCAC